>JAPMOQ010005854.1:4610463-4682315 GCA_026543055.1 Argiope trifasciata
ACAACGGCCTCTCCAAATATTAAGTTTCAAAATAGTTTATGGTTAAACAACACCCTCTCCAAGTATTAAGTTTCAAAATAGATTTTTGTTAAACAGCACCCTCTTTTAATATTAAGATTTAAAATATCTTACGGTTGAACAGCACCCTCTCTGAATATTAAGGCTCAAAATAATTGAATTGTAACAAATGGAATTAAATACACTATATATCAAATTTGTAGATATTTATCAAACTTCGAACAAAATCTACTCAGAAGAAGATTGTCTGTCTAGTTGTTTGAGTACCAGTTTCTTATTTGTGTAATGAACTCAGTAACTATAAAATGTAAAAATCTAGATAGATAAAATTTAGTGCGCACATTTATCATCTAAAATTTAAATTCTAACAAAACTTTTAAGCAAATTTATCAGAGAACTGGTCATCTGTTATCTGTACGTTATCGAGCATATAAAAGCAATGATTTAAATAAATGAAGTTTGATGTTTGATTACAATTACAGCGTTAAATCAAATTTTGGTTTCATTTGGTCCGAAAAATGAGTTTCAAAATACACATTCAATTTTTGAGATTTGATATAGTGGATTAATTGCCAATAAAAATCACCGCTCTCAATACACTCAACAAAAATGCTAAAATCATACCAAAGCTCTAAATTTCGTTACTGCTGCTCGCCAATGACTTGCAAGGCATTCGCAGCTTTACAATGTCTTCAATCTTACAACGCCTTTATTAAAGAATACGCAAGGAAACTTTGAGGAGACAGCTCCAGCTGGTTTATTTTTCGTATTCAGTGTTGTCTTTAAAAGTAAAGTTTCAATAAAATCTCGAGTAAATTTTTTTACAAATGAAATTCTTCTAAGGAAAATATAGAATTATTGACTAGTTTTAGATTGTATAACTGCACCCAAATGGGAAAGCATGGTGTTAAACAAGTGGTTGCAAAAACTAGGCTTGAAACGAGTTGCAAGAGGAAGGAAATCCCCAAAACTACTTGAAAATGAGTTTGATAAACGAAAGATTTAAATAAATCAACTTCTTATCGGAAATAATTGGATTTAATTACTGATAACGGGACACAAAAAAGGTTTTGAATTTATGAATGAAAGAATTAATTTAATAACTTAGATTAAAGGAACTGAAAGTGGGAAAATTGTCTGCAGACGCACGTGTGCAAGCAATTGTCACGTTTTTTACTGTTTATTACTTCAATTCAGATACAGCATAAATAAAGTACCGTTCAACCATTTTTGGGAACATTTATGATCTAGAAGTAGCTATTCGCATTAAAGAAGATAGCCTTGAAACTACAGGTGGTTCTTTAATTGCGACATCTAAATGCAATGATAACAGTTTGGGTGCGATTTGATGTATTGGTGAATAAACAAAGTTAATCGGTGCCGCTCCCATGTTGCGAGATTGTGAGCAACTTGATGATTTTGCTTGATATGCCAGAAAAGAAGTAACCCTTTTTAGTTATCTAAATATAAGCATAAAATTTTTACAGAATTATTTTATCATTGAAAAAATTAGCGGGTTGCGATTTTTTTTACATGCTTTTATTACGTTCTAAAAAAATATAACGCCATTCTGTGCCCGATGCCTACTACACTAAATTATCTTACCATTTAGATGAGCACAAGATGGAAGGGAAAAAAATAAAAGAAATATAGAATAGCAACAGTCTGTCTGGTCCTGTGTTTTAATTTCCTTCGTGAGAACTGCACTTTTGAATGAATAACTTAATTGATTTTGACAAATGGTGTTTTGGTCTCAGTTCTTGTGTAGTTTTGAGGTGGTCTTGGTATAATATTTATGAATATGGTTTGATGTGGGTTGGAACTTGCCACGTGAAAGGGATTCAATGCAACTCTCCTGTACCATTCTTCCTCGAGATTTGTTTCTACGTTTTTCATGTGCCGATGAGAGAGTCAGTAAGCGTTCGATGGCATAGTGAATTGGGGGTCCTATCTCCCTGCAGTTACAGTAAGGAGAGTTGGTCAGATGGAGTCTGTGTAGGTCTATCGGGAATAGGCCGAGTCCAATGCCACTTTCTATCATACAAATTATACAAAGAATTCACCTCCTCCAATTTAGAAATTCTCATGTGGTACAACGTCTGTTTGTGCATCCTTGCGTAAAGTTATAAAAAAATATTCTAATTGTAAAAAAAAAATTGATTTCGAGTTTTTGAGGAATCTCAACATTTTAGATGTTCTAGAGATTTAAGCGCACGTATTTAGATTTTTCTTAATATTCATCTGCCCCTTCGTCTAGTAATCCATTCGAACACAAAATAATTCAAAATCAGTTTGGTCTAGATCAGGGGTCGGCAACCTGCGGCTCGCGAACCGCATCCGGCTCTTTTGATGTAAAGTTGCAGCTCTCCAATTCCATACGAAAAATTAATAATTTATCATCAAAAGTCTTAAAAAATGAGAAAAAAATATTTTTAAGTACCTAATTTTTAACAGCTTCTATTTACATAATTATTAATTACAAATCGCTACACTTAACATGACCGTGTTGAGATAAATTTGAACTATTTCTTTGTTCCTAGACATGGGATTCAGTGACCTTGTATATCTTTCAGTTAATCACATTTCATTTATGTCTCACCAAAACAGCCACCATTGCGAGTTGAGGCTCTTATATTCAACACATTATTTATAAAAAGTCTGTCTTCCAGAATGCTACAATGGGTTGAAAAAGTTGGCATATGGAGTGCTAACAATCTTCGGGTCGACATGTTCGTGTGAGCCGACTTCGCTTGCATCAATATAATGAAAAGTAAATTTAGAAGTCAACTCATAAACATAAATCTGGAGTCGTGCTTCAAACTTAAAACAACTATCTAAAAACCATATTTAATCAAACTTTCAAAAGGTATGCAAGCCAATGCTTCTATTGGTGTATTTGTTTTATAATATATATATATATATATATTTGTTTTATAATATATATATATATATATTTGTTTTATAATATTTTATAAATGATGTATATACATTTGTGTTTTCGTATGAACAAAGATTATTCAGTACTTAAAGCCTTTCATTTTAAATCAAAAATCAAATATATATAAACAAATACTATAACATTAAATCGAAAATTTTAGTGGCTCTTTAAAAACTGGAAAATTTTGTAAATTGTTGCTTTTGGCTCTTCCGATTCTATAGGTTGTCGAACCCTGGTCTAGATAGATGAAATTCGGTGAAAGGTCTTTTATACAAAATTTGAAGAATTCTGAAAAATTATAAATGAAAATTATTTAAAGAAAGTCTGTCTTTATAACTATCAAAATATTAACTAATATGATGACTATAAAATAAAGAATAATAGATGGACGGAATTCGGTACAGCTATTTAATATTTAAATACGGATAATGTCAAGTTTTCGGGGGAATTCATTAAGAGGTTAACTATCTTTTGATTTGAACATCAGCATGTCTGTACTGTGGATAACTCAAAGGCTCAATGGCTCATATATATGGAATTAATTATTTGATTTTGAGTGTACATTTATAGTACCATGTCAAATTTTGGTTTCAATCAATCGCTAAAAGGGTGTTCAAAAATACATTAGATGGTTTGTATATAAATCAAATTTCAGCTATTAATCATTAAAGTTGTTCTCTAATCGACTCTTTCATGACTATTATACACGTATGGAATACGGTTAATAATACTTAAGTACATTTATTCGGGAGTATACAAGATGGTTTCGGGAAGTTAGGTTCAGTAGAAAAGTTATACCTAAGCCAAAGATCATTTTTGTTTTTCAATGCCATTCAATTATTCCGCAAACATAGGTTTTTCGTTACTATATTACAAAATACACAATTCTCACATGCGGAACTTTGAAAATAAATATCTGAGAGCTCGTGATCACAAGTTTCACAATTTCATACTGAATTATGTAAAGTATTAATTTTTATTACAGAATCTTAGTGAAAGTTTCGGAGAGACTACATCACTGATTTTAAAATGATCAAAGAATAAATATTTGTACTCAAAGAAATTTTACAGCAATGAATATGGTATAAGTGTATAGAATTTGTACCGACTTCTTTTAGATATACTTATTTCGAGTTTAAACTCTTTTAACTCGAAATTAAAGTTCTTGTATATATTTTAATAGAAGTATATATAAGAACTTTTAAAAATTTAAGTTTATATAAGAACTTTTACTTAAAAAAAGTGTATAGAATTTTCTATAAAGATTGTTTAAGAAATATGATTAATAAAACAGATATAGATCCTCGGATACACTGCACTTGAAATTCCTATCTATTACTTTTTTTTAACATCAATTTTTCGTTAATCACCAATTTTGGATATCATATATAGCTTATGTTAAAATACATTGATTTCGATAGGGGGAGCGAGGAATGGAATAATTGTATAGACATAAACTTCACCTAACTGCAATATTTCATTTATATATCCTACTGCGTTAATTGATCATCATGTTTACAGAAGAGCTGATAGAGGCAAATTTATCGAAATCGTAGGGGCATGGAATATAGATATATATCAAATCCAAGAGGAGAATTTCTTTTGATGATTAATGCTTTTCCTCTTTATGGAAGTCATAAAAGACGAAAAAAAATGAGGTCAAAGGAATAATTATTGTATTAGAGTTCGTATCCAGTCATCAACTTTTCTTGATTAAAACTAAAATCCTTCAAACTTGGCTAACAACCAATGCCAGCTATTTTCCATCTCCCAACTTATCCAGCAGCTCTGCCGATAAGCCCCAAATATTCCCTTAAGCCTCAAGATTCGAATCACACGTTTGGCGATTACTTCCATCAACAAGAACTCCCCTTGTCTCAGGAGGAGAGCAATACAAAGCGGGCCCACTTTCTCATCAGTTAAAAATCAGTCTAATAACACGGGCCCTCTGCGCCACGAAACCGGATTCTTTATCAAGGGCAGCTGCTTTTTTAACTAGGAGATAACGGGCTTATCGGGCCCCGCGATCTGCGTTAACGCCCAGCCCGCCTGCTCCTAAGCAAACAGCTATCTGTTCTGCCGGTCTATTTATAAATTCGGCGGAAAAGCCAATCTTTTCCCGTAAGAGATAAAGAAGGAAGAAAGACCCAGTGCAGAGACTGTGAATACCGGAGAGACTCGGAGATGCCTCCCAAAGATGCGTTCTCTTCCAGGAAAAAAATAATACTGGTATGGTGGATGGGTAAGGTTTGGAATTGGTAGAGATAAGGCCTGGTGTCAGGACGGCTTAAGGTTAGACGTGGGAAGGATGTAAAGTTTTGGGTGATGGTGAAATCGGATTGTGTTACCTGAAGCTTTTGATGTTTTTTGAAGGAAAAAACGTGGAAGGTGGGCGATGATTGAAGATTTCATTGACAGGAAGAATTTTGGACTTTCTATGAAGTTCGGATATTGAAAATAAACTTCGCCAAAATTAACCCATTCCCAGTGTGGGCCTTGAGAAAAAAACCAATCATCACAAACCAAGGTTTTATTGCTTAAATATGACACCAAATGATAAGGGAGTGTAGGAAATTGTAAAAGTAAACACTTTTTCGGAGAGAAAACACAGGTCATCTATTTGTATGATACGTTTTATTACATTCTTCTATATGTGTTTAGTTTAGGTACCTTAACGTCCTCATTGCTTTTTTTTTTATCTTCTCGTATACGTAATTTAGAGAAAGCAAAATAATCATTAAAAAATTCGAATTCACGAATTTAACGAATTTCCATATTTTAGACAACTCTGAGCTTGAAAAACAAATTTTTGGAAAATGCCCGTCTGTTTGTGACAAAGATAAATCAAAAACATTTTAAGCTAGTTGATTCGAACTTGGTAAATTGTCGTTGAATCAAATTGGCAATTTCTATCAAATGTATGTAAAATCTGTTCAGAAAGAGTCTGCCTGTTCCGCTGTTCAAATATGAATTAACACGATTTCTATAAAAAGAAGATAGCTAGATGATGAGACTCAGTACACAAATTCATCATCTATAATGTAAATACCTATCGAATTTTGAGCCAAAACCAACTATGAGCTGATTGTGTGACGGTCTATATTTTCAGAAACACGTGAATCTATCATTCAAAAATAGAATAACTCAAGCATATCACATCTAACATCACATTTTAGACTATTAGGGCAATTTCATGTCAAATCTTGGTTTCAATAGTTTGAGAAAAACAGGTATAAAACGCAACTTTAATTTTCATATACTATTAATGGAATCCCAGGAATTAATCTCTGAAAAACTCGCCAAGGATCACACGAAAGAATCAGCAAAACTACTGAACTCAAACCAAATGTTTATATTTCGTAACTGTTACACGTCAGTATAATGCAAGATGTTCTCTTGCATGACAAGTTTATTAAAGAGTATGCTAGACAGTTATAGAGTGATCATTTCCACTGATTTTAAATATCTTTTGAAGTAATTCTAGAGCTACAATCTATATCTATGTCTATTCTACAATCTACAATTTGGAACTATAATCAAATGACGAAGATGGCATCACAATTGCACCTCATTCTTATTTCGACGGAATCAGCTTGCACCAAGTCCACTTACATGGTTGTCTCTATTTTAGAACTGGGTTTCGAAATTGGAGCCCAACAGTACCGAAACCTATACCTTTTCTCCAGGCCAAAGGAAGTCAATTTCTCTGCATTCAGCTCAAATGATAGTCCTGGGTAACTTTTTTATACATTTCTGCGATTCTTAATACCTGTGCCTCGTTTATTGATAGAGCATACATCACATCATATGGGGGGGGGCTCTAGAATTTGTTTTGAAAAGACATGTTGTATAAGGAAATTGTTGTGTATAACAAATCTCATTTGTGCATAATTTGGTACAAACAATCTCATAACTGATGATAATAATACCCAACATACAGTTGGGGAAATAAGAAAATCAGAATGTGGCATATTTGTTACTCGGGTGACGAAACAATCAACAATACTATTCAAAATTGAAGATTTTAATGTATTAACTATAGCAACAAATACATTTTAATACTTCTGATAAGACTGATTATATAATGTGTAAATAAAAGCACTTGACAAAACTAGCAATAAAAAATGTAATAAAGGCATTTGGTGAAACTAGTAATGAAAAAATGTAATAAAGGCATTTGGTGAAACTATCAATAAAAAAATGTAATAAAGGCATTTCGTGAAACTTTTAGAAGAAAAATGTGGGTAAAGGCATTTGGTAACATTAAAAAAATTCAATGGAAGTGCAGAATTAATTTCATACAATGTACAGGCATACAATAGATTTAATACATACATCACCTAACATATAAACTTACAGTGCCATAAGTTATGCTGTGATATGACCTATTAGTCTTAGAAAACTGAAGAATGGTTCTCAAAATTAAATTAGCACGGTATAATTGGCGTTTATTATGAGCATATTATTATATTCCTGAATCCTGAAAATAAAAAAGTTATTCAAGACGTCTGGTAAACTTGAGGGTAACAGATTGTAAATAGAAATTATTATTAATGCTTATTGCATCCAAATGATGTATAAAATTCATCTCACCTGAAGTAACATCAAATGATATATATAATTCATATATTCTTCAAACGTATAATTCTTCGACACTTTATGTTATGCTGGAAATTAGGCCATTTGGTGACGAAAAGATCTATTAATTAGCGTCTTAGACGATTATTCTCTGGAATACGATCATTATACAAGTGCCAGGAAAACTATCATATATTTTTGTTGCTTTTTTCCCCCAAACCTTTGAAATCAAACTTAATTGTACTCACAAGATCATATACCAAATTTCAGTTATTTAACTCCTTATTATTGTTTAGTAATTATTTTATTATATATTAAGTATTATAATATAACATTGTGACTAATATTTATATTATATATTATTATTTATTATAATTAATTAATTATTATTATCATGGATTATTTTTTAATTGTTTCATTTACATGCGTGTTGTAGGAACATAGTAAAGATGGTTAATTTCTAAAAGGATATAGTTCCAAATTTGATACAGACTTATACTTTCAATATTAAATTTATGTGTCCAAATTTTTTTCCTTATTTTCTTTATTTTTTTTTATTTCCTTTTCCTCCAAATTTTTTTCATTTTATAATTATCGTGTTAACGTTTGGGGGGGCAGCTGAGCAGAGAGAATATTTATCCATAGATTTCATCTCAAATTTTATAAAAATCTTCAAATTGATGTAAAACCCATGTATAAGATATTATCAGTCCATTTCAAAATGTTTCTGAGCTATCGTGTTTATAGACAAAATTCTGCATTACGGATATTTGTTAAACCATCGAGTTAGAGTTTTGGGGTTTTGCAGCTTGACCGATTTTGAGATGAAAAAAAAGAGAAAAAAAATCATCGTTTTTCTAAATATCGACGCATGCGTAATTCGATAGTATCGTGATTGTTTCAAACCAGTTTAAATTGGTCAATGACTTAAATTAATTAAGACAATTCGTAAGAATTCAGAGAAAGAATAATTTGGATATCAAGTTGTAACTTTAATTGGTGATAAATCGTCATATGTGGCAACCTTCTGCATTATTTTCTAACAACCCTAAAAGCGAAAAATGAATGATTCAAAAGCGTTAAATCGCCCTTTTGTTGCCTACGCATTTTGAGGTTTCAGAAAACCTCAGACCAGAACAACATCATGTTCTCACATGATACTAAATATTATTTCAAAAATAGCTTTAAAATATATTTTAATTATTGAAATCAAAAGAAAATTTCAATATAAATAAAAGTGGTATTCTTTGAAGCCTAATTTTTTTTCTTTAAAAACAAGAATGAAATGGTTTTTGTGTAATCATATTCTAAATAAAATTTTAAAGGAAAAAAATTGTTAGTAATTATGCTTCTATAAATTTCTCAACATACTACGATAAAAGAACTATAATTATTTTAAGAAAAGATGGTTCAAGAACTTGAAATATGGATATAAAATTAGCTTAAATTTATTTAATGAACTTACAAAATTGCGAATGATTCAAAGCCAACTTTTTTTCTAAAGACGAATGAGTGAATATATCAGATTAGCATAAACGCAAACTCAAGAAAAGTACTAAAACTAATAACACATAAACATAACTTTTTTTTTGAAATTACATAATGTTACTTTGGGTATAAAACCGATGATAAAAAGTCTAATCATAAGCATATATGGGCCTGTCATCCATCTTCCATTTGAATAGTTGTTTTTGTATTTTAGTAAGCTGTGGCATTACTTTTTTTTTTTACTTTTCAAACAGATAGTTTACAAAATAAAACTGCCATATTACATTTGACGTCACTCAGACAAGCATGAGTTACATAAATTTGTAATTCAATAAGAACGACAACGAATTCTCTTTTCTAGAGAATTAGGACAATGTTATCATTGATGCGAATTGTTACGGCTTAATCACGAAGTTATCACAATAGTTATAATACATTTATATCACTTCTATCGAGTCTGATTTTATTCTAGATAATATAATAAATAAAATGTTTCTACAGTGCTCATAAATTCAATACCCTTGTTCTTATTTAAAATGTCTGCAACATCCCTGTGGATTACAATTGGAATATAGATGAATGCATAACACAGAAGGAAAAGCAAAACTTCATTTATGTGCAATCGTGTGTTGAGGAATGTGTATAGATGACGCTCCCGTCTGTTGTTTACTTCCTCTTTGTAAACACCCACCCTCGTAAACGGGAACGTGCGTGGCAGGCACAGACCTTAGCGGTAATGGAATTTACCATGAAAGTTAAACTGTCTTGTTATTGTTAATAAAAAATATTTAAAGGTACAGAGGTTTTGAAGTTCTTCATTTAAACACCACCAATGACCACAGTTGCAATATCATGCAACAATTACACTCTATTATCTATCCTTAGCAATTAAGACATTTTCCAAGCAGTAATTCTCTATTATGCGAGGCTTCAGTGTGAAAAATATTTGTGAAGCATTCGCGTAAAAAATATTTGTGAAGCATTCGTGTAAAAAATATTTGTGAAGCATTCATGTAAAAAATATTTGTGAAGCATTCGTGTAAAAGTTATTTGTGAAGCATTCGTATAAAAAAGGGTTCACATGGCCATAGACTCAATGTTATAGACATTAAAACATCAACACAGATATTAAATATTCTGAAATTAAGTCGGAAATAAAGATTCAGATATGGAAACATTAATACGGAAATTACAGAACATCTCCATGTAATGAAGATACAAATATGAGAAAGCAATATACATAACTAGATATTATACATATTTTAATTAATCTTCTGACTGAATCATAGATTTTGTATGCGTATCTTATTGATCTCCAATAAAAACCAGCAAGAATTATCTCCTCAAAATTGTCCCGCATACTCTCTAATAAACTAGTCACATCATTGAACGCACTGCATGGCACTAACTCGCAATATTTAAGAAATATTAACTTTAAGCTTGAATTTATCATTTCTACTGAATCTGTCGTGGTAACCTTGGCGAGTTATTTGGCGATCAATCTCTGGCATGGCGTTAATAGTATACGGAAATCAAATCGAGTGAAATAAAGGTTTGTTACAAAACTGCACTTGTAGGCGCAAAATTCTATACCAAATCATTTAGCAATTTAACTTATTGGGTTTTTTAATTATTGTGTTAACATATTTCTGAAAGTACAGAACGACAGATAATCAACCCGTTGTTGGATTTAACACAAAATACATTATATTAAATTGTTTATGTGATTTCATTATTTTTAATTTTTTGATTTAGTTAATTATTTTATTTGTATGTCTATTTTTTTTGAAAACAACCATATCCGATGTTGATGTAAAACTGGTGCAAGCAGGCACCTCGCTCGCTCTCCGTTAGCGGCAAAAAGTTTTATCACGTGCGCTCGTTGGCAGCAGCATAATTATATTTTTCAAATATATAAAATATTTAAAAAGAATTCGATGTTTACGTTGTTCGCTCTTGTTAGCTGCATTTTAAGATATATTATGTTTTCCCTTGTTCGCTCTTGTTAGCGGCATTTTTCAATATTATATTCCGTGTTTCCTTGTATATATTGTGATCGTCGTCCATGTTTTGTATATATATATATTTGTGTGTGTGTGAAAATAAACAAGAAAAAGTAAAGAAGAAGTTTTCCATGGATTAAACATACACACACACAACGCTTACTATATACGTGTAAACATATTGGAGGCACCGACGAGATTTCAGGATTAGAAACATAAATGTTAAATCTATATATCGAAACTTATCAATTCCAGCTCTCTTAATTTTATATTTATATTCAAACAGCCGGACAGTCTTACTTCCTCTGAACAGATTTTGCACACAATTTTATTGAATTCTACGAATTTAGTGTAAAGACCACAAACTAAATTTCAATCGTTAAGTTCAAAGTGGTTTTGAGTTATCTTTGCCCCAGACAGGCGAACATTTTCCAAAAATGTATTTCAAGAACTTAGGGAGGTCTAAAACTTGTATACTCGTGACGATTAATATACTCTATATATGCTTCGCATACGAGAAAGTAAAAAATGTTGAAGGTTCTTGAAAAGAATGCATTGGCATTAATTGAAATTGGATCACTGATGTAAATCAAGAATAATCATATAAAGCATTTAATAGATAGTTCACCAAAACTTTAAATTTCCTTTTCAATTCAATTAATTTTTTTTCTTTAAATAATTGTATACAAGGAATATACAACCATTCGTATTTAGAATAATTGCTTTTAGGTACCTATATTTAAAGCATGTAAACGAATAATTTATTTAAATTCATTAGTACACAAATATAATTATAATCATTTCTACATTGAAATAAAGAAAATTACATTTCAAAGAAGTTACAAATACTTTCAATTTTGATCTCCCTGATTGCTTCCGACTACAAAAATGTTATCCATTCAAATTGAAATTTCTACGGGGAAAACAAAATCAACTAAATTTTGTTTCATGTATTTTATGAAATAAAAAATAATCATAATTATATTCTTTTCAAGTGAGAGTTCTCCAGTAGCAAAAAAAGTTCGGCTCTTTCTCTGCTTTTCTGTGTGATATGAAGAATCGCAACTTCAATTTTTTTTAAATTGCGAGCTTTTCAAAATATTTGATGGAATAATTTTCATATTAATTCATTCCGATTTCAATTCTTGTTTATTGCTTATTTCATTTTAAAAATAAATTGTACACTTAAAATCTGTTCCGATTTGAAATGAAAACAAAACACAATTTAAAATTGTGAAAATATTTAAGAATATTTTCAGATCTTTGTTGTCAGATTGTGAAAATTGTAGTGCCATCTATCGGCAATAAGCAAAAATGCATATCTTCTCCTAAATTTCAAAAATAATAATAATCTAATGTTGCTTGTGGCGACATCTAGTGCAAATTACATAACTTCAAAGTTTGTCTATATAATCTGATCAAATTAAAAGCATAATTATTAATATGTTCTTAATTAATGGTTTTTTTAAAAAAAAATCCATCCACAAAATTGAAATGAATTTTTATCTCAAATCATACTAAACAAACAGTTTTTACTAAGGATATAGTGTGATTTATAATATCATAATTGTTCTAAGTAGGATATTTGAAACTTTTTAAATAAAAGTATTTTTATGAAAGGATGTGAGAAGACTTGAACTTTTCGATCAAAACATTCCTGAATGATAATACTGTCTCATTTACTCTTTCTTAAGAATGAAAATGTAAGCAATCTAATATCTGTATTTAATCTGTATTATTTTTTTCTTCTCATAAAAAATCTTTTTTAATAATGACACAGTGCATAAAAAATTTTATGAACACAAATACAAATTAAATTATTAAACACAATTGGCAAAAAAAAAAATGCATTGAACAATTTTTATAAAATATACTTTATAATGTTTTTAAAAATTTCGTAAAATCTGGAAAAAAAATAATAAAGAATTAAAACTAATATCATTGACGAACTTAAAATATCTTTTTCATTGACGACGAAATATTTTCTTCAAGGTAATGCAGAAATGAGAATTGTGCAAGTATTTGTTCAAAAGCTTCTGACGAATTTCGATTAATTTTTAATAAAAAGTTGCATTAAAGCTTTAAAAAATCCCTTTCTTTGCAAATACTATACAAAACAACTAATACTAATATTTAAAATCAATGAATAATTCTCATATCAAATCATCAGATAGAATATCGATTATTTGTTTTTTAAACTAGATTTTAATCAAGCTCATTAAATTCAATAGCTTTGATTCAGTTGATATCACTTTAATACTTCGTGATAAACATAACGGCTATTTAATTGCTTATAAAGGTGCACAGCATATATTTTCCCTTATTGTCCTTTTTTTATCGTTGACTATTTAAAATAATTAATTATAATGGAATTAAATGCTTTAAAATATCTTGAAATATCATTAAAGAATTGTCAAATGCGTTGTGAGGCAATTCCCATACTGTTAATTTGTTGCCATTGTTGCAAAATATAAAACAAAACTCAGTTATAAAGTTAAAAATCAAAATGGAATTAAATAATTGAATAAAAATGCAGTATCAAACATATAAAAAAATATGGAAAAGATTTTAAAAAATGGAATCAGAAATCCATCAGAACAAGGTAATTCCTAGAAAATTGTTTCTTAAGAACGATATAATGATAAATGCGATCTTGCGTAACGTTTAAATTGAAATAAATCGATTTTCAAAACACAAATATGATATTTAATTTGATATCAATCGTAACCTACTGATATGGAAACTGCGATAAATTGTTCTACAATGGCAGATATCTTAAGATTCAATTTGCGATTAATATAAGCATAAAGAAAATAAATAATCCTATGGGTAAACATTTTTTTCTTCTTCTTTCGAAAAAAAATTGCAGCTTATTCGGCAGACTAAAGTCATTACAAGAGATTGAAATCAAAATCCAATAATCTATACGTTCGTTTTAATGTCTGATTTCAAAAAGTGCAGTAATCTTATAAAAATGATCTAATAAATAGGATTCTTTATTATCTTCTGTTACTGAAGCATTATTATCCGTCTAAACTTATGATTGTAAATCCAACAGAAAAAGATAACGTTTAAATTGAAATAAATCGATTTTCAAAACACGAATATCCTGCTATTTGATTTCATATTAATCATAACCTATAGATATTAAAAACTCATAAAATCTTTCATCGTAAGAATTTTTTTAACGTGAAATAATAAACTTTCCAGTTTTCAATCCTCAAGGAATTAAATATGCACCCCGATGCCTAAAACATGAAGACAATTTCATTTTGAAAGGTCATCAAAAAAATATTATTCAAACTCTATTCAGTTCAAAATTCTATTTAAAAAAATATTAAAAGTTTGACCCTATTTTTAAAAAAACAAACCTTGTAAAATTGCGTTTACTTAAGTGATTTGTAATTTTAGAAATCTGAATATTCTATTTTAGAAGTGAAACAGACGCACAGGTTACATAATTGATTTCAAAAATATCAAGAAATGTTTTCAGAAAGAACAGCAATTTTCATATATAATTAATTAGTGTTTTAGTGCTAAATCAATACAATATTTATTAAATAACAGATATAAAATATAGTATTTTCAAAGTATAAATTATGAAATATTCATACTAATAAAGTATTCAAGTATTTTGAAACTAAGAAAACAGAAACTTTATATAGCCTTAAAGTCATGTAAGGAAAATGATAAAATAGGTAAATTTTAATGTATACATGTAGTTTATGGACCGTAGTCTGTTAAAATGATAAGTTTCAATTCATAATCACATAATACTTATTAAATACTTCAAATCAATTTTTGAAAACATTGCGTACTTTTTATTTTTTGTTTACAATATGGGTCACATCGTAAGGAGCAATCATATGCAATTAAAGGTTAAACAGCATGCATAATTACTTTTAACGTATTATATTTTGAGTTATTATCTTTAAAAAACACGTTTCAGTTTTCTTGCTCATTTCATTAAGAAAATTTCATTTTTTTTTAAATTTTCGTGATTATAAGTTGCATCATTATATGTTTTAATATTTGGCCAGATAATGCTTTAACAAGAGGGGAGGGGGGTTCTGATGCTAGTAACTTTTTTATTTGTTCAAATTCCTATTTTTAATTATAAATTATTTCACTTCAAATTTTAAATTCAAGAAGACATGTGAAATAATATTAATATCAAGTTATATATTTGTACTTTCATTTTGTACAAGCTGCTTTTTGTGAGCAACAAATTGGGGGAGCCTAACGCTATCTGACATATTCAATCAAATATCTTAAACGATCTCTTAAAAATTTCTTCGGCAAAATATCTTTTAGCTTTACAATTTGATAGTCATAAAGCTATATTAATTTATAAACTATGTGCCCTTCTTATAAGATGTATTTTCTTAACTATTGGTGCTTTTCAGAAAATTTCAACTGTAATTTGACAGAAAGTAATTAAATTTCACTAATGTAAAATTCTCTGTGCAGAAATCAAATTTTTAATATGAATATAAGAAATAGAATACTCTTAATATTCAGAAAATATGCTTTAGACTTCAACAATGAAGTCTTAAGAGTACTACAGGATATTTTTTTAAAATAATTTATTCAATATCTCAAAAACTAATTCGATAAAAACTTATCTTATTCATAACAAAAATCTTTTTTGAGTTTTAAGTTCAATAGGATTTAAATATCGTGAATAATACAAATATTTATAAATTTATTTCAGTCAATAAATATATTTTTAAAAATTTATGAAGCCTAACTTTAATATAGTTCTTTGACCTTAAAGAATCATATTCAGTAAAATATTGTTGAAATTCCAACATTTAAATTAGAGAAATGTTTCAATTATCTGTAACCAAATCCAACCAATTACGAAATTTTAAAAATCATTTTTTAAGATAAACAACAATGTCATAATTGCAGGTCCATTTAGCAATGTTTATACAGGTAGAAATACTCAGATATTCATAATTCTTTCAGTTTCGGTAGTAATAGAGTGAACCATTTTCTTGTAATGTTAGTGTTTCAAAATTATGTTTCTAAATATGACCTTTTGGTCATTTATTGACCCAAATCCCATAAAATATTCTTTATTTTATTTAGACCATATTTCCCACTATATGCTCAATACTAACTGCTTAGAAATCACGTGTTGATGCTGAATTAAAGGGGACATGAAAGAAATGAACACCCACGCACACGCACACACACATATATATAAATATATATATATATATAGAGAGAGAGAGAGAGGGAGGAAATATAAGGTAGTTTGCAGTAAAAATTAATTTTTCCTCTTAATTAAAGCTTTTGTAAACATAATAGCAACACATTGTAAAAGCTTATTTTTTAAACTGAAAACATAACTTGTTCATGCAAATTAAATTTTGGTCATATTCAATACCATTCTTCAATGTCGAATTAGTTTATTTCCCTTCTTATAAACACTTAAAATTTAAAAAAAGAATAGAGAATCATTCATTAAGAGCACCGTTAAAAGGAATCTTTAATTGAAATGTTTAAAAAAAAAGAAAATTTGAAACTAATATTCGTTATTCTGGTGGAGGGAAAACCTTGGTTTAAAAAAATTGCAATCAACGTTCGTAAAAGAACGCAACTAGAATAAGGAAAATAAAATTAAGATTGGAAAGAGAAAAAAAACAGGCAGACAAGAATTCTGAATTGAATAATCATACTTTAAGTAAAATATAAAAGTCCCGTTTTGTTTCCGAACTCTACTTTACAAGGAAGCCGCGTATTGTTTCTGCTACCGACTCTTTTTTAAAAACAAAGTGGAAATTAATGGTTGACCATAAGTCTGATCTCAAAACAATGAATTTCTCCAGTAAAGATCCAGAAGAATATGCGAAGCTACAAATGGTTGCTAAACAATGTCACAGACTTATAAATTTAAGCCAAGAGCTGCATATTGCAGATAATTTCATGGAGCAGTATCTTAAGTGCTTGAAACAGGAAAAAGCTAAAAATCGTCATGACAAAAATTCCTCGAAAATCCAAGAAATAAAAAATGAAATAAAAAAACTAGATGCCAAGATGGAGGAGATAGTAGAAGAGGTAAGCGTTTTTGAAGAATGTATTTATTATATGAAAACATAAATCTTTTTCAAACCATTTCTAACACTCTCAAAATCTTTCTCTTTAAGAACTGAGAATATAACGCAAATACATCCAATACACCATAAAAACAAGATGATAAATTAAATCTATAATATTTTGTAAAAAATAATATAAAAACTTTTCGATCACTTAATTTAAATGTAATTCAATTTTATTAATTAAATATTTTGTAGATGTATATAAGTAAAATTTTATTAATTGAAACTCTTTTTAGGTATTAAAATTCTTTAAAAGGAAATTTATTCTTATAATTATTCAAAGTAAAATACTGTTTTAAACATTTGATCAATCAATTCAATTCAGCTTAAATAAATTTTAAACACTTAATTAAACTCTTCGCCGTCCGCTGGCGGGTTTAAGTGAAATGTGTGCATGGCGGCCGTAACGCGCATCAAGCATTTTTTTATATTTTAAAACATTTAAACATTAGTAAATGTTTACTTGCTTGAGTTTTTATTTTTGTTTATTTAAATGCGGTGAAGAATTGGTGAAAAAAATTTTTTTTTTTTCGAGAACAAAAAAGGACAGTAGAAGGATTAATATAATACAAATACTATATAAGAATATATATAATAATATATATAACAATTTATATAATAATTTGATATTTTACTTAAATTACTTATATACATTTTAATTTTTTATACCTTGTATAAAAATAACTTTGTTTGTAAATAGTGAAATTAAGACTTCAACAATCTTAATTTATTTTAAAGAATGTTTTTAATCTCAATATATTTCGGTTACTGATCTCGATAATTTATATCATATACTTCATAATTTTTTGTATATTCGGATATGTTTATTTTAAAGTGAGAGAGAAGATTCAGAGCATATACATTCGCCCGTATGAGAAAATTGAAACACTTTTTTGTATTCAAGAAGTAATTTAAAGTTTAATGTACTTTATTGAATGATAGGAAGTTATTTGAAAAAAGAGATGACACTTTTTGCAGTTTCCGAAGTTAAAAATAATACTTTTTATTCTAGTACCTTATATTCAATGGTCCGAAAGCCAAATTCAAAAATGACAAATGATTTGTTACTGACCCATCAAAATCAAAAGAAACTATATGCAAGCTTCATAACTTTTAATTGCAACATGTGCATACCAATCTATCCTTGACCTGATAAAGACAATTGGAGAGGGAATTAAGGTTCAAGAATCATCTTCATTTACCAAGATCGAAAATACGATAAATATTCTAAAAATAGTCAGTCATGAAACTTTAAAAAGAAACGTTAACTAATACGACATAACATTCGACATAAGTGTATGTGATAAACATACTGCAGTGACGTATAAACTGTGACGTCTTCCAATTTATGCAAGGTTAGTAAGGGTAACAAAACTTTAAATATTGCTGTCTCATTTGTTAATGTGATCTGAGTTAATTCAGTAGTTCTTTTTTTTTTTCTGTATACTTTAAATTCATAATTTGCTTTCAACCTGTTCATCTCTAGGTCGCGGTAGCCTGGTTGGTAGAGCGTCAGTCTCGAATCCGAAAGGTCGCGGGTTCTGTCCTCGTCTTGGCCAAAAGACCGCCCATGTTAAATATGTCGAGACTGCAAAATTCTCCAAATTCCCATAGCAAAACGATACCTCTAGGGGTACTGAATCAGGGATGAGTCGGTCTCTGATTTGGATCTAAATTTCGACTTGCTGATGGATGAATGAGTGTATGAATGAATTCGACCACCTGAGTCGTGTGTGTGAGCTAGAAGTTGGACTTCTGCCCTCAGGGTGCTCAGAGGTCTTTAACCTTAAAAGCTACTGCACCCCCCCCTTTCCGTGAAAAAAAACACGGACACAACAACAACCTGTTCATCTGTTGCCATTTTAAAATTCAAAGGAAGCAATATCTTCAAATATATAATTCTATTTCCGTTTCTTCCTTTCGATATAATTTTAAAATGACGGAAAAATAGTAATTTTATAATTGATTAAAAATATTTTAGAAAATGTTTTTATTTATTTATATTATTATTAATGGTATTATTAATTTATTAGGAAGAATGTAGAACTGTAACAAAGAAATTACAGGTCTGTCTTACATTTTATGTTTGAAATGCTGTCTCACATGTTAACATGAAATCACCAGTTCTTTTTTTCCTCATCTGCTTTGACTTTATTATTACTTGCCTTTAATCTATTCGTTTACCTCTACTTTGAAACTGAAAGTAGACTTTTTCAGCTCCAAATAACCCAATTAATAATCTAATTTAATAATACATTTCACCAGTTGCTTGTGTCAATGGCAGTTTTGTCACATTGAAATATAAATAACTAATCAGAATGCTTTGTCACTATAGAGAATTTTTTTTTCTTATATTATTGTAATTATACTTTTGTTACGATAAGATGTAGCTCATCAAAGCTGTTTATATTAGCGTTTCCAGTAATTTCATTAATATATTAATATAGTCATGTCGACCAATTGAATGTAATACATTTTATTGAAATGAAAGGAAATGCCACTTTAAATTATGATAGTATGATAGTGATCGATCATTACTACTGCTTAGTTATGCTTTCGAAGTGAAAAAGTTTATTGCCGAAATCTATCCAGTTGTTGAGACAGATTTTCGTCAAAGTTTCTTGTTGTGATACTTCGCAAAAAGGGATGTAGTGAAAGCTAGACAATTTTTAATTACGCATTTAGGAATTATAAACTTTCATCTATTCTTATAATAAAGCTCAATGTGTGTGTGTGTGTTGGCGCTCTACAGCCCAGATCGTCGGACCTAGAGCTACCAAATTTGGTACATGTATACCTTGGAGGTTGGGAATGTTCACCTCCGAGCCCGTTTTTCTAATTTTTAATTAGAATTTGAATTAATTAAAATTTAAGCGAAATTTCGACGTTTTTCCGCTATAACTTCCGAAAATATTATCGCACAAACATGCTTTTTACATCAATTTAAAGATAAAAAATTAGCTTTCTAACGGTATCAGTGTTTTAATTTATAACGTAAGCTTCTATTTTTAACGAATTTTTAAAGAAATATTTTAATCATGTTTTTATCACGTGACTGGATAAAATAAAAGAATGCCGGAAGTTCGAATAGAAAAAAATTATCATCGCAAAATGAATTTAAAGAAATGCAACTTTCAACACATGACTGGATAAAATAAAAAAAATATAAAATATGATATTTTCTAAAAATATAAATGCAAGGCAAAGGATTGTATGATCGTTTGCAATATCTAAATTATTAATTCAATAAATCTCGTTTGCAATATCTAAATTATTAATTCAATAAATCTTTACGGTCAACCTGATAGAATTTAGACAGGATATGCATTGGAATCCCGACTTAATGGCATATTTCTATTATCGTTTGCAATATCTGTATCAGTAATACAATATTTTTTTTCATTATAAAATGTGATAGTTTCTAAAAAAATAAATGCAAAGCTAAGGTTTCTATAAAATCTGCTAGAGCACGTCAGAGGGAAAAAATTAGTTTTTATCATTGTGTTACCATCATTTTGACGGAAGTTCAAATTTAAAAGAAAAAAAAACTATCATTGAAAATTAAATCTGAAGAAATGTAACTTTTATCACGTGACTGGATAAAATAAAATAAATATAAAATGTGATATTTTCTTTAAAAAATGCAAGGCAAAGGATTCTATGATCGTTTGCAATATTTAAATCATTAATTGAATAAATTATCTTTATTTATATAGGATGGAATTTATACAGGATATGCATTCAAATTCCTTTCCAATGGCCAATTTGTAAAATATTATTATTAGGCATATATATTGTTTAATACTATTAATTTTATCTAAATGAAGTAAATAATTACATTTTATGTAGTTTGAGTCAAACAATGTATTTATGAATAATGAGTTTTAGATTTCTTCATACTTTGCTCTGTGAGCCATATTTTACAAAATATTTTTATTAATATTTTAAATAAAAGTTGCTTCATTAATCAGTCTTCTAAATCAATCATTAAAACTGACTGATTTATAAAATTAAAGAATATTATTAGGAAAACGCGTTCTTTTAGAACTTTCAGTCTATCATCTTAAAGAAAATATTAATTTCAGGCCAATCAACGTCTGGAGTTACTTTAAGACTAATGAATATGTATTTTAATTGAAAATTTTAGAACCCATTACTCATGGCGAACCAGCTGGTCGCCGAAGGCGGCTAGTACGTAACAAAATAGATATTTTATTTAATGGCTGTGACTCGGAATTTTTTATTATGGTTTTTTAGAGAGTGCACAGTGAAGTAAAGCTTGTGCGATTCCTCCTGAAAATGGATGATGATTGAGTGAAGAGGATCAATGATAAAGTGTTAAAAAATTTCATGAGGAATAAAAATGGTCCAGTTCGGTTCCATTAATTATATCTGGGGAATTAGTTCTTTAATTTTGACATTTTTTAAATGCAAGTATAAATCATGGATGAACAGTTGGCCATGAGCTAGACTAGTTGGATATTTTTTTTCTAATATCAATCGTCGTTTGGTCATATGTTTCTTATCATCTCGACCCGTACAAATGGTTAATTATTACAAATAACTGTAATAAAATTACTTATTAAGTTTTTAATCTCTTTTATTTAAACATTTCTTGTTTTATATAAGATGTCTTGCTTTATTTATTGGAAAATTTCAGTCTCTTCTAATATTAATATAATAAAACAATAAAAAAGCTTAAACAATAGCAAAAACAAAAACACACTTAATCAATGCATTTTTAAGCACTGCTACTATTTTCTATGATATAATAGGGTGCATAAAAATAAACACTAAAAATTAGAAGAAAAAAATTCTTAACACAATGAACCGAGCTGAGTAAGACTTCTAAAATAGTGCAAATGATATATATCTACGAAGTTCGAAGTTAACAAAAAATTTAAAATTTCTTGCTGAAGTAGCAACGAAGATTAAGTTACATATAATATTTTATAGAAAATTTTCGCAACTATTAATCACGCTGACCAAATGATCGCAAAAATAATTAGTATGAAATAATAACAATAAATAATAAGCATCTGCTTCTAATTCTGCACTTTTGTACAATAAATCCATAAAAAAATAACTATTGTTTATAAAATAAATTAAGTAGCCAGGTCCCGTCCTCGGGAACACGAACGGGTCAACATTTGAGAACTAATTCCATCAAAGAAAATCTAAAGCACTTCAGTCTATCGTAGCTAAATATCCTCAAGACGATGTGGTGCAGAAGGAGGGATTAGATAGGGAAGTGCCGACTCAGGTGCCGTTCTCGTCACCTGGCAACGGCTTAAGAGTCCATCTCAAAAAAGCCCTAGAATTGCTTTAAAAAAGGGACATTACTATAAATAAGTTAATATAATAATTAAAATTATTCAATAATTTTATTTATTTTATTAGTTTAACACTTTATTTATTTTATTAGTTAATACTGATTGAAATTTATTTTATCGTACTTTCTTAATGAAAGGCGTTAATAGTAAACATTTGAAATGCTTTTGGCATAAACATTTTGAATTATACTTTTATGAATATTCTTTTAGAAGAATATAGAAATAAATATTCTTTTAGAATCTTTTTTAAGAATAGCATGCCATAAAAAGTATTGATTGTGAAAGAAAAATAATAGAAAAAACTTCCTTTATGATGCGTATACAGTATCGAAGAATAAAGTCAGATTTTTAATTCGAAGCAAGAGGCATGATAAATATTTTCAAGTTACGAAAACACAAAATGTAATTTGCTCCATCTGCTTCTTCTTTACAGAAACAAGAATGAAATAATACCAGAGCCCATTTGAGAGGTGTGGTTGATTTAAAGAATAATGTTTCAACATTAATATTTCAGTATAAAATAAACTTTTGTATTCTTCATTAATATAAATGACATCGTTCGTTTAAAGCACTATTTACTTAAAGGAGTAATAGAGGTCCCCCCCCCTCATAGTAATTAATTATTTCAGGAAACAATGCTCTTCTGTTACAAAAATATATATATCAGCTTATTTTCTTCAAAACATTTTTAAGAATTAAGAAGCATGTAAAATTCTTAAAAAAATTTATATTATTGTATCAAATATTTCTTTTCTTATTATATGAGATTTTTATATAGTACTAGCTGGTACCGAGGCGTTGCTATCGCTGAAGAAATAATTTTGGAAATATCGTTTGAAATTAAAAAAAAAACTGCCTTGTTTAATTTGGAAGAATGGAAATAATAACATTTATTTTAGTATCAGAAATGAATATATTCATTGAAATTGAATGATTTATCAAGAAAAAATGTAAATAATATAGATTTTTTTTTTTTTTTACTTTATGATTCAAGAGCTTTAGGGTAAGCAATATTTTTTCCCGCTTTCAGCAGATTGGAACAGATTGGCCAGTATTGGCCTTTGCGCCATAAGAAACCAATCAATTGACCGTCTTCACCAGAAACAAATAAACTTCTTGACTGCCCGACTCGTAGAATCCAGCACACAAATGGCTAGGTGAAAAACAGTTTTAGGTTCAGCCGGCACATTTGAAGTGACTGACCGTGTGCCTTGTTGATGGTCATCGAGAATGCAAGTCAAATGTGGAACTGCAAGTCATTTGAAATCAAAAGGAATGTTAGAAGGAATAATGGTAATGCGTGAAATGAGTACATGTTCTCCAATCAACGCTCCTTTAAAGATAACTGTCACGTTTTTAGCCACATATTTATATCGTGATCACACACATATCCACCACATATCGTGATCAGGTAGAATGTAAATGTTGTCTTTCGGTTCTTGCCTTATGTTAATCTAGAGAATTTGAAACACGTGACTTTACAATTTGTAAGCGATCTGCTTAATTGCTATCTTATCGTTTGTTTATGAAGCCTGATTTGAACAATTTCTAGATGTTGCATTGTTAACTCTATTAAATAACGAAAGTTTTGGAACAAATTTTTTGTCGAAGCAATAAACATTATATACATTTGTATAATCGAAATATATTTGGTAGATTCACTTAATAAATAAAAAAATTCTGTTTGCACTGAAAAATTTCTATTATATATAACTTACCTTGAGCGGCATCGATAATAATTTTATTTTGTATGTGTGAGATTAACTCTGCATCATGTGTGCTTTTTTCTGCAGAAAAAATAGTGAGCACGCTGAAAGACAGCATCCTGCGTAGAAGATTATTCATTAATGAACAGAAAAAAAATAACGCTTTCAGAAAATATTTTTGATTTTATTTCCCTCACATTGATTTCATTTCCTCAATCATAATAATTTTATTTTGTTTGATGTATATACGATTAATTCCATTGGGATTTCCTGTTTGATTTTTGTCAATTATCAATTTTAGAAGATAATCTTCGTGGAAGTATAAGAAACAGCTTTTACCAAGTTTCATCGCAATCGGTTGAACAGTACTGCAGGGCATAGTATATTAACAAATAAAAATTCCTTTTTATATAACAGATATGAGAACTGTGCTGTGTCTACAACCTTCGAGCATACGCAAACAATAATTTGATCAATTGCATAGAAATCAGTTGAATTGTACGGTAACCTATAAGGTACGAACAAACAAAATTTTATTTTTATATCGTAGATATGATAACTGTGCTATGTATATAATCTTGATGCTGATGCAAGCAAAGAGTTGACCGAGTTGCATAGAAATCAGTTGAATAATTCGGCAATGCATAAGTACCAACAAACAACATTCTCATATAATAGATCTATGCGTTCTTTTAGAATTGTAATGCTTTATGTTCTTTGAGAATTCTAATGAAAGAAACTTTTTTTTTTGTATCTTTTGTGATTCGTTTAATATTCGTTCAGAATTCTCAAAATTAATGTTAGAAAATGTGATTAAAATATTTTCTTTTAAAACTGATTAAATATTGAAAGTATTTTTATGCCATAAATATGTTAATATAGTTGAATTAATAACTTTTCTACAGTAAAAATGATGCAAAAATTTGTGTGTCATGCTTCCGGTAAATACTGCAAAAACGCAAAAATTTTATTATATTTCAATTAAAATTTTATAGCTCAAATTTACCCTTTTTGCTGAAAATGTTGTATTTCCTTAGGGAGTTATTGTAACAATAATACTTGGTTAATCTATGTGATAATATTTTTCACATATTAGATAATTTTACTATGTCTATAGCCATCGCGTAAGTGAAAGTAGTAAGCATTCAAAGTATTATCGTAATCGTTAGAGCGACACGGCAGAGCATAAGAGACGTAAAGGCAAACATTCATTTTTATTTATACAGACATAACTTTTATTTAAATGAATAATTTTATTTTCTGAAGTCTTTAACAACTATGTTTTGAAAATGAATTATCAATAATATATACAAGTGCACGAATTTTCTGCTCCAGTTTCAATAAATAATTTTTCAGTTGAAATATTCTGCAATCTCATCTCGAAAAGCGATAATGAAAGAGAAAAAAATCAGTTAATAAAACTATTAAATTGGGAGGTCCACGTCCGTGAACAGAAAAAATCATGCAGCACTGTTAAAAATCTTCCTATAGTTTAAAACAGATTTTTTAATGTTGCATCGATCCATCTCTTTAGGAGAAAGCGCGCCTATGCTTGACAGATGATCCATCGTAATTCATATAAATGGCCTTGAACTCCATATAACTTAGGATTCTCTCCAAACAGAGAGCGTGGAGAATTACTTGCAGAATGAGCTTCCCAGCGGCAAGAGTGCGATATTGTTCGTGGAAAATAAAATATATTTTTGATATAAAGAGAGAGTGATTGCTTCCATAACAATTACATGGAGTCAGATAAAGAAAATTAAATCATAGATTAATCAATCCTCTTCAGTAGTGACCCGAACCTTGGACTCCAATTCCAATTAATCGTATCCAAATCCCCTGTCATCATGGCGACAGCTGAAGCAGCAGCCGTAGTGATTCCGGCTTTCCTCAAGCCTGATCCAGCCTTATGGTTCCACATGTTGGAGTCTGCATTTGCCTTGGCCTCTCCCAAAGCGATTACGGTGAGCAAGACCAAATACAACAACATCTTAGAGCACTTTCCACCCGAAATCGACATTGCTGTACGCGATGTCATAACTCAACCAGATGCCACCGACCCTTATGCTGACCTAAAAAAGGAAGTCGTCGTTCCCGCAGTCGTGATAGATCATGTAACAGCAATCGTCGAGCTCGTTCCCTAATCAAGGGACTATGAACACTGTTGGTACGACTTTAGATACCAGGATAAAGCAAGGAAGTGCATACCCCCATGCTCCTTTAAGGGAAACTTCGCTGTGGAGGAGAAGCGGTGGCGGACTCTTCCAGTGTTCATACCTCTCGCCGTTTGTTTCTACGAGACCGTACCACAGGTATATCCTTTTTAATTGATTCCGTCAGTGCTCCCAGCTTAATTGTAGCATCAAAAACCGAAAAACGAATGCCTGTTCTTCAAAATTTTCGTGCCGCAAATGATACAACAATTAATGCTTATGATCAAAAATCCATTACAGTAAATTTTGTGCTACGTAGAAATTTTACTTATTCCTTTTATATTTGTAATGTATCTTGTGCTGTTATTGGTGCCGATTTTTTGTATCGTTTTAACTTATCACCAGATTTAAGAAAGAAGCGTTTAATTGATAATGTTACCAATTTAAAAGTATATGCTAAGTTAAGTCTTTGTTCAATTTTTTGTGTAAAATCTGTGCATCTAAACAATGAGTATGGTAAACTATTAATGAAATATCCTGCATTTACTAAACTGCCAGACCCTAATCAACCTGTTAAGCATAATACTGTACATTTTATCAAAACTAAAGGTCCTCCCGTCTCAGCTAAACCCCGGCAATTAGCTCCAGACCGGTTAAAAATTGCTAAAGCTGAATTTCAGGGTATGATTCATCTCGATCATATGAGACCTTCAAAAAGCGTCTATTCTTCTTTGCACATGCTGTCTAAAAACGGGTTTGTTGAATGGCGACCGGTTGGTGACTATCGTGCACTTAATGCACAGACCATTAAAGAAAAATATCCTATTCTCTGTATTGCAGACTTTACTTCTGAAATATACGGTAAACGGATGTTTAGTCACATTGATCTCGTCAAAGCGTACCATCAAATTCCCATAAATCCTGATGACGTGCACAAAACCGCAATATGCACTCCATTTGGCCTTTTTGAGAGCTTGAGAATGCAGTTTGGCCTTTGTAATACCACATCAACCTTTCAGCGCTTTATTGACGAGATCACAAGGGACTTACCATTTGTTTACGCTTTTGTTGATGATTTACTTATAGCTTCTCAAAATAAAAATGGTAACTTGAAGCATTTAGACACCTTATTTTCAAAGTTAAATGATTATGGCTTATGTATTAATGTTGAAAAATGTCAATTTGAGCAGTCAACAATTGAATTTTTAGGATTTAAATTATCATGAGATGGTATCAAACCTTTATCTGATTGTGTTAAATGCATCCTCGAATTTCCCCGATCGAAAACCTTAACTCAATTACTTTACGGTATTTAGGTCTTTTTACTTTTTATCGTCGTTGTATCCCTAAAGCCGCTGATATTTTAGCACCCCTTGTAATATTTCTCGAAGGACATAAAAATAAATAGAAACATCCTCGTTCCAAAATTCAAGGGTCTACTGAGCAATTGCAACGGAACAACGCAGCAACAATTTCCTTTAATGCTTCTAAAGAAGAAATTGCTTAAGCAACGTTGCTGAGGCATCCAATACCTGGTGCTAAATTAAGCTTGTGGGTAGATGCTTCGAACGCAGCAGTTGGTGGATCCTTAATACAACTATCAAATAATCAGTGGGAACCAATAGATTTTATTCTTCAAAATTAAGTAAATCTCAAAAGAATTGGTCTACTTATGACCGGGAGTTGCTTGCTATTTATTCTTCTGTCAAAAAATTCCGACATATGCTTGAGGGCAGAACCTTTGTCATTTACATTGATCAAAGACCTTTAACATATGCCTTTCATCAAAGTTTGGAAAAATGTAGTCCTCGCCAGTTGCGTCATTTGGATTACATATCCCAATTTTCTACTGACATAAGATATACTAAAGGCTCTGAAAACACCTTTGCAGATGCACTATCTCCAATTGAGATCAATGCAATATCCCTAACTGTAATTGATTTTAAGGAATTCGCTTCTACTCAATCAACTGATGAAGAAATGCAACAACTTTTAAACTGCAACAACAATACTTCTTTAAAATTATGGAAACAGTATTTCCCTCTTGAGGATGTTAATCTGTATTGCGATGTAACTCAAAAACAACCCCGCCCTTTTTTCCTAAAAGCATGCGGCAATTGGTATTTCAAACTCTCCATTTCTTCTCTTATCCAGGAATTGCAGCCTCCATCGATTTAATCGCTAAGCGATTTATATGGACCGGTATGCGCAAAGATGTAAAATCTATGGTTCGCAGCTGTATTCAGTGTCAAAGAGCTAAAGTGACGAGGCATACAAAATTTACCATTGGTACATTTGCCCTACCAGATGCCCGCTTTGCTCACATACATATAGATTTTATAGGTCCTCTCCCTTCTTCTGGAGGTAACCAATTCTGCATGACTATTATTGATCGATTTACTAGATGGCCTGAGGTGATACCAACGCCTGATATGACTGCGGAAACAACTGCTCGTGCCTTGATGCATGGTTGGATTTCTAGGTTTGGATGTCTAGTCACTATCACAACAGATCAAGGTACTAACTTCCAATCGTATCTTTTCAGGGAACTAACTCACATTTTAGGTTGCAACAGAATTCACAGCACATCCTATCATCCCCAGGCAACCTGGATAATTGAGAGACTTCATATGCATCTTAAAAGTGCTCTTAAGGCACATAACAGCAAACACTGGACTGAAATGCTTCCAGTAGTACTATTAGGGTTGCGTACAGCTCTCAAGGAGGATATTAAAGCTACCTGTGCACAACTTGTTTATGGCACTACCTTAAGGTTACCCTCTGATCTTCTGACAAGTGATTCTACCAATCAATCCATTAACACAATGTATGTAACTAATTTGATAAACACAATGAGGTCATTAAATCCTGTTTCAACTGCTCTTCATGGTACTCCAAAAATTTATGTACATAACTCATTGAGAAATTGTTTACATATTTTCTTAAGATCGGTTAAGGTAAATCCTCTATTGACTCCACCTTATACTGGACCCAATTTGGTTATTAGTAGAACCGATAAAAATTTCATCATTGATTTAAATGGAAAGCATAGTACAGTATCAATTGATCGAATAAAACCTGCTTATCTACTCGCAGACGAATCTTATCAACCAGAACTTTCCCAATCTAGCCCAAATTTTAAGAAATCTTCTACTAATCCACCAAGCTCAAATACAAAACCTTCCTATATAACTAAATATGGCCGTACTGTCAGATTTCCTAAGCGTCTAGTAACTGATTATATTGTGTAAATGCAATCTTTATAGTCTGTATTTTGTACTCAGTTTGATAATGAATACAACTGTTATAAGATGCATCTTTGTATCGATTTCACATTGCATGTAGCTAATTTTATCTTTGCATCTATCCTAATTGTATATATGTATAGTGACTTTGTCACTGGGGACATACTCTGTAGCGATCCATCTCTTTCAGAGAAAGCAAGCCTATGCTTGACAGATGAACCATCGTAAATCATATAAATGGCCTTCAACGCCATATAACTTAGGATTCCCTCCTAACAGAGAGCGCGGAGAATAACTTGCTGAGTGAGCTTCCCAGCGGCAAGTGTGCGATGTTGTTCGTGGAAAAAAAATATATTTTTGATATAAAGGGAGAGTGATTGCTTCCATAACAATTACATGGAGTCAGATAAAGAAAATTAAATTATAGATTAATCAATCCTCTTCAATGTCTAACTATACAAGATCACCTACCGATTTTCTGATTAGTGACACAGAAGCGTTGTTTGCTCTTTTACTCTTCCAATACAGAAAACTGAAAATAATATCGTTTCAAGTACTAATAATTCACGTATGAGAATAACAAGTTCCACATAGACACTCAAGAACAAGAATAACTGAGTCATACCGTAAATTTCGAATGAGAAAAGTAGAGCCGATGAGAAAACAGAAACATTTTTGTTAAGAAGTTCGCAAACAAAACACTGGACCCGCGCTGGTCACGACGGAAATATAATCACACACACACAGCCATTCGAAAATGAACGAAAAAATATTCACAATATAGTAACATGTTTCAATCGATAATTCGTTCTCTTTTTCGAATCCGTTCTTTCTGGAACGACTGCTTTCATAGCCCACTGCTTATTTAGACATTTATTTTACTTCCCTTCATTCCCCTCAACATTATAATTTGTCAGTATTTCTTTCTGATACCAATCCTTTACCTCCAATACTAATTTAACACAAACCATTTCTTCATTCTTCATTATATTTATATTAATATTATTTTATTTCTTTTGTTTGGTGAAAATGGCAACTCCAATGAACCTCTTCGACGCGCACGTTTTCTTCGTTCGATAAAATTCCTCTCTTTGCTCACACAGAGGGAACATGGCTGCTTCCCTGGAGTCAGTGATACTTAAATTGCTCCAAAATACTACAAATGAGGGTCAAGTTCAGGTAAAAATTTTATAATGAAGCATCCTTAATGATCATAAATCTGAATCTTTTCTACCGATAAAATATTTAAATCGGAGTTTTGGTATTTTGAATCATGCCATGTGGTTTACCACGTTTATCTTTCTGCGCCACCGGTAAGGCGTGGATTTTGACATTTTGAATCGTGTATAAATTATCGCAGAAATCGAGCGCAAATAATTTGGAAAAATTATCGCTAAACATTTATGGGTACAAGAATCAGAATCATATAGATTCATGTTTATTTAAATAGTAAAATAGTAAAAATAAGAAATTATTGCTAAGAAGACATGATGACGTTTTACAAATAAATGTTCATAAATAAATAAGTTTTTGCTATTATCATATATTGAGGAGACAGAAAGAGCAAATACGTCTGTCTCGTTTTGTTTTTAAAATGATATATATACTGATTTGTGTTTGAATGAATATTTTAAAATATTGTCTTATCTTGTGTTTCAACTTTGTGTCATATTTACGGTTTATTGTATATTTCCTTATATTGTATGTTGATAATGGTTTCGAAATTATTATTGGTAAAAGTAAGAATAAAAATAAGAGCTATGTTATTTTTTCGTACATCAAAGCAAAACAGTGTATTAAGTTGTTGATTGATCTTGCATTACGAAGATATGGATTTTATGGATGCTTGAAATAAGTTTTATAGGTTCTTGATTAGTTTAGTACGGTTCCACATCGTAAAATGCAATTTTTATGTTTAAATTCAGCATTAATTTGTTTGTAATTTCACTAAGATTGCAAATAGGAATTATTTTCCCCATTAAGTAAGGCGGGCGAACTGATAACAATTGTCTATTTGTAACATATTTGTTAAGCATATAAATAACCGCACATATAGTTTTAATTTTTTTACTCTTCTGTCTTCAAAATTAAGAAATTTTTTTTATAATATTCTTGTCATAAAGTAATAACATAAAAATATTCTAGTTAAAACTTCCTTAATAATAACTTCAAAATTGTTCAAAAATATTAATGAAATATTTGATTTATGGGAAGTAAATTTGTTGTTGTACATTGTTATTTACAAAATTTTGAATGCAGTGTTGAGCCAAAACAAGTGAATTTCAAAGATAGTCTAAAAGTTTCTATTTGGATATTTCAAGAAACTTAAAGAATAAATTGCATCACTATTTTAGAATTGACGTTGAGTAAAAAATTTGATGCTATCTCTTATAGGATTTAAATGGATATAAATCTAAACCTATTTTCAGCATTCTATTTGACTTTACCAGCAAGATAAGTGTAGAAGCTTAAGCAGATCATATAAAATTGTCTATAAATGTCTTTTTTAAAAATTAATTCTTTAAAGTCACTTTAAAAACATACTTGAAAACCAAGTTTGTGATTAAGACAGTAGTGATTCATACTGCCTGATGTAATATAGGCTGTTTTCTGTATGACCTTAGATAATATCCATGGCTTGAGTTTAATTCTATGTTTCAGTATCACAATATTCTGATGTTCGTTTATAAAAATAAAATTATCCCTATTTTTAAATTAATATATGTCTACTAAATTTAATATTTCAAAACTATCTTTATATACATATATAATCTATCTAAATATATGAATACCAGTAATATTTTCTATTCTGATAAGACCTAAAAATATTAAAATGCTTTTATATTCCTTTTGTAAATTTCATTTTCCTACATCTTGAAAATGCATTGAAAATGAACAGAAAGACTACGAACCTGTCATATCTGCATTAGCAATGCAAGTTTTTTCCTACTCTTTACAGATATTGATTTTCTAGTTGATATATTTAAGTTTTTTATGCCCTATGAGAGATATTAATAGTTAGGGAATATTAAACTTATGTAATATTTTAAGTTGTCCTGTAGCATTATAATTTTGAGGGGGGGGGGAATTGCTACTATTTAATAGCTTATTATATTAGTAATAGTGTGTAATAATGACTTTTTAAATTCTGGTTTTAAGAAATGGATTGTTAAAAGAGAAGTTAATTTTTGGTCAAATTACATTTTCTAAAACGCATTTGGAGTAACAAATTTTAAAAGCTTTGCTATACAGCATTTAAAGAAAAAAGTTATAATAAATTTGTCCGACATCCATACTATTCAAGAATTCATTAAGGGTGAAACATTATCTATAGCATAGCTAATGAAATCATTTAAAGTAACATGACAAATTTTTTTTAAGGGCTGAAATAAGTTGTATATGCATTTGATTGCTGAAGCTTCATGTTGAATTATTTGTTTCATAGTAATTGAAAATTAAAAAAATTGATCTTGTAATAAGTCTTGACTAAACATGCAGTTTTTTAAAAAATATAAACTAATTCAGTATGCATTTATTTTATGTATTTAGATGTTGTTGCATTTAAATAAATAAAATCTTTGTTCAGGGCTTCCGAGAAATTCAAGATTTATTCAAAGATCCCTCTATAATAATTTCACTCTGTCAGTGCCTTACACAATCTCAAGATCCACATGTACGTGAATATGCTGCTCTTTTACTCCGAAGAAGGTTGTTGAAAGTCAAATTTTGGAAAAAAGTTCCAGACGATGTTAAACAAGGGTGAGTGTTTGAATATGCTTTTAATTCTAACGTTAATCACCTGAATTATTTGAGTACTTCTTTTAAATAAAAGTTCAACTATGTAAGAATTTCAAAAATCAATATCATTGTTTTAAAGTTGGTAATTCTTAACATTTTTGAATCAACTATATATTAAGTTACTTGTATATGAATGTTATTATGATTATGAATCAAATAAAATGTTCTCTTTTTTTTCTATGTATTTACCTATTTTTGATCAGTATTCACTATCATGATATTTGTAAGTATTAGAAATGTTAACTTTTTATAGGTATCTTTGATTTTTTAAATATTAAATTTGGTAAAAGTGAAGAATAGTGTGCCTCTTGCTATGCCAAGTTGTCAATAAAGCTGGTGGACAGAATAAACACTTCCATGAATCAGTTATGGTTACCACTTTATATATTAAAATTAGTCTTAACCGATAAATATTATAATTTTGATTTTAATTTCAGATTTATTTAATCTGTAACAGATTTTTTTTTAAACTTTTGGGATCATTATTGTTGCGTATCTTAACAATTTGGTAGAAGTTTCTCAAGCTGGTCTGCTATGTTAAGAGCAAACTTTAAAGCATATGATGCCTGTTGGCATCTGAAAAAAGCACTGGGCAGAAAATAACTTTAAAAAAAAAAAACCCTACGACTTTACTATTATTGGAAGCAGGAATTTAGTAGCCTCGCTAGCTCGTTGAAGATAAGGACTGTGTGGATAAAGGAACAGTACATGTAAACAAATTTCCTTTCCTAACTTCATCAACTCTTATATGTATGTGTGTGTGTATATATATATATATATTCCACTCACCCTTCATCTATTCTGCTGATTCTAAATATATTTACCCATCATCCATTCTTACTCAATTACCTGCATAACAAATTATCAATGGAATGAATGTTACAGCAGCAAATGAATTAGGAGAACTGTGAAGAATTCCATTGTAACTGTCTTTTAATGCTAGAACACAGACGATTCCATAAATTACGATTTCAGACGATTTTTCATAGTGTATACTAACAATTGAAAATAAATATTCCCTATCTGTATTCACATTAAAAAAAATAGAATTGTATTTATTATTAACACTTTAATGACCAATGATGAGTTAACTCCTCATTGCACTTGCTTTATCTATTTCAGTTTGACGCCCAGGACGATATAGAATATTGCAAACACTTGTCGTATTGTGTTTAGTAGTGTCTGCTTAATAACAAAAAATTACTTATCTTGGTATTTAGGATTTTGTCACAATTTTAGTATAATTGTAAAAATTTAGTCATGATGGAACTTACTAGTGAAGAACTTTTTCATGAATTGCTTGCGTTCACTCTAATTGTCCAAGTGATTTCGAAATAAGTTGTAATGATTCAGAAAGAGATAAACCTGATATTATACCACTAAAATGGCAAAAAAGAAATGTTATATAATCTGATAGTGAAAGTGATGATGAAAATGACATTACACCTTCTTTGGAGGCTTATTCAAATATTTCGGGTGCAACTGTGGAACAAGCATCAGTGAAGTAACTGATTTATTTTTTGAAAATGACTTATTTCTTTAGTTGTTTCCCAAACCAATTTATATCACTTCCAAATGAAAGAATTGCATAAAAATTCTGCTAAAACTTTACGATGGATGGAAGTTACAACAAGCAATATGAAGGAGTTGCTTGTGTTATTGATATTGATGGGGCAAACTAAAAAAGCTTGTTGCTGGTCAATGGACCCTCTTGTTGAAGTGCCAATTTTCCCTAAAACTATGAGCAGGATGAGGTTTGATCAAATTCTTACATTTTCCCATCTGAGTGATAATGTACAAAATGCACCTAGTAGAGACAGACATTGTAAAATTAGATCTCCATTGGATTACATTATTCCAAAAATTCAATCTATGTATGTACCAAAACAGCAATTATCACTTGATAAAGCAATGACACCGTGGAGAGGACGCTTCAGCTTCAAAACATATAATCTAGAAAAAATTGCAAAATACGGTATATTTTACTGAGAATGAACTTTGAAATCTATTCGGATGAAGGAAAAAAGCTACAAGAAACGGTATTATCAGTCTCGCAGTCATATTTTGGTCATTGGCATCATGTATCAAGACAATTATTTCAACAATGTTTCTACAGCTAATATATTATCAGAAAAGAAAATACTATTCTGGTACTATACGAGAGAACCGTGGCTTGCCAAAGGTACTGATAGAAAAGTCCCAGAATCTTCAGAGGGAACAAATGACTTTTGTACGGAAAGAATTCATTCTTCTCGCATGGAAAAGTAAAAGGTTGGTGCATATGATATCAATTGGGAAAAAAAATGAAGTTACGGATGATATGATGAAACTTGCATGCACAATACAATACAATAAATTCATGAAAGGAGTTGATTGATTGGACCAGTATTTGGCAAACAGCAGTATCTTTCAAAAAATTATAAAGTGGTATTAAAAAACAGCATTCTTTTTAATCAATTGTATTTTGTTTAATGCATTCAAATTTTACTCTAAAAAGCCACAAAATATACAAAAAATTTCCTCTAGAAGTGGCTAGAAAAGGGATTTCTGTAGATTCAAATGTATGTAGTACACTACTACCTGACAGTTCTTCTCATACTTCTAAAAGTGCTCTTTACAAAAATCCACCTTCCAGGAAAACTAAGCCACCACATTTTTAGAACAAATAATCACTGGCATAAAAACAAATACAACTAAGAAGGTGTTGAGTATACTCGTCGAAAGGAAAGCCGAGTGAAATGAGATATATCTGCAAAACCTGTTGTGTGCTATTACATGTAGATGAATACCATGCAGTTTATCATACAAAAAAATATTAAAAATTGTAAAAAGAAATATGTTCTAAGTTTAATTTCATTTCATTCTGTATAAATAAAATTTATTTCTACTTATTTAGAACATTTTTCTCCCATATTCATTTGCAAAATAATAGCTGGTGACATGACATAGTTTCTGTGTAAAATTTCCAGTCAACTAAGTGTTAAATGTAAGAAAAATTTCCATTATAATAAAGAACAAAATAAAAATCCTTAATCTATATATTTTTTATTATTTTAACTTAATATTTCTCATAAAATTGTTGTAGTTCATTTAGAACTTAATTATTGTAAAAAGTAATAAACAAAACAAAATCCGGGTTGCCATATTGGCGAAAAACACGGGGGGGGGGCACACTATGCTACACTTAAATTTTTATTTTTTTTAAATATTAATTTTTGTTCTTTTTTTTTAGATTGAAACAAACAGTGTTGGAAACCTATATTAAAGATAATGAGTAAGCATTTTTTATATATATATTTAATAATATTTGTTGAAAGGGATCATATAAATTGCATTCCTCGTTATATTCAGTTGCATAATAATAGTTATTAATTTTCCTTTCATTTTTAATGATTATCAGAATTTGATTAAATAATTTTTGTATGTAAAATTTTGTTATATATCTATCTTCATCTTGTAACTTTTTACAGGAAGCAAAATAAATGAAATAGTTGTATTTTTTATTAAATTTAATGTATTTTTATGTTTGGAAAGATAGTAAATTTGTTGTAATATTATTTTTTAGTTTTGATTTCTGTAAATTAAAATGGCCTATATTATTTTTAGAAAAAGAGTTAGAAATGCTATTGCTGAACTTGTTGCTGCTATTGCTAAACATGAATTCTCCGATGGGAAGTGGCCTGAGTTGATGACTCTTTTAAACCAAAGCATTCGTAGCAACAATGTTAATGATAGAGAAGTAAGAATTTAAATTCTTACATTTGATCTTTTTCTTAAATGATTTAATATTTGATAGTTTGTGCTTATTAATGAAATAATGAATTTCCAATATTTTGAAAGTTGTCATTATGTTGATAACTTGTGTTTATAGTGCTAAGGAAGCTATAACATGTATCATTAAATTAAATTGAATGCAAATTATTTTTGTTATAAGGATACATGAACTTTATATAGTATTACACACAGTTGACAATATCTGTATTTATAAAATGAAAATTTCATTTTATGATGTACTTTCTTTATCAGTAAGCAAGCACATATTTTATCTTTTGCTGATGACATTCTTGTCAGCTTTTTTTTTTGTGTGTGTGTGTGTTTAGAATTTCAGTTGCCATTGAATGTATTAGCCAGCTTTATGTATGAAATGGTTAATTGACTAAAAAAAATGTATGCAAGTTGAAACTTTATGCAATTAAGAATTTTTGTAAATTTTAATTATATTTTGTATAATTACAATTGAAGTTAATTTGATCACATAATTTAATTTTTAATATTGAATGGACTGAGAGATTAAAAACTTATACAAAATTACAGCTATTTAAATGATGTTTTTACCTTTAGGTTGGACTATATACAATGAGTGTCATTGCCAAAACATTAGGAGCAAAACTAAAACCACATTTTAAAGGTCTTTTGAGTCTTTTCCAAAAAACTCTTACTGATACTTCAACTGTTGAAATTCCATTTTATACAATCAAGTAAATTATTTTATTATTATTTTTTAATTTAATTTTCAGTTGTCTTGTTTAGTATGCACATGTTGAAATTAAAATGTTATAATTTATTACAGAGCATTAACCAACATAGTTTGCAGCATTGGAACTGAAGAAATGGTAAGAATTTTACTTCCCTGTACAATATTTAAAAAACATTGATTGCATTTTTTTTTCTATATTTGTTTACTGAATGGCTTAATTTTTCAGAACTTGTTTCAATCTCTTATTCCAAATGTCATCACAGTCATCAAACTTATCGCAAATGACAATCAAGTACGTATTTGTATGACCCATTTTTTAAAAATCATAACTTTTAAAAAAATCCAGCTATCAGTAATGTAAGAAATTTGCTTATAACCTGTTTCCAAACTTTTAATAGTATGGAAGTTATTTATATTGAATATTTATTTATGAAATTCTTTTAAAACTTGTTCATTTCCCACTTTCTGTTGCTCATATTATTGCACTTTCTGTTGCTCATATTATTGCAATTTTTGTTTTACCAGTTTGCTTTTTAATGTATATATTTCTTTGCTATCTCTTTATGCAGATAGTTTAATATTCTATATTACCAGGCCATTATGATTTCAATCCCTTTATTTGTTGGGTATCTAGCACAATATTTTGCTTTAAAAGAATAAATATAATAATCAAATATCCAGAGCCTATTTAAAGAGATAACAAATTTTACTGTTGCATTAGTTGGTGATTACATTTGACTAGTTTTGTATTAAAATCATTGCTATTAAAAGGTATTTAAAATTTTCTCTAAACCACAAGCTAGTGGATTACATCTTATGTAGAATACCTTGAATAACTTGTATTATCTGTGTTTGTATTTTTTATTTATTAGCATTATCATTTTTCACCAAGTTGGATATTTTGTCTCAAAATATTAAAGCAGATAACCTTAAAAGGAATTAAGTTAGATTTAGGCCCTTGACAGCTTGCAAAGCAGGTCTCCCCCACGACCATTCACTCATTTCATGCTTTTCTTAAATCTGTTCTGGTATTTTCTCATTTGTTTTGTGAAGATAAAATCTGTATATTCTATACCATTGAATACTTAAAAAAAAATGCACTCATTGTGTTTAACTAAGCTGTTGGTTACGTATAAGCATAATGTGAAGTTAGACATGAAAGCTTTCAAAACTATTTTAGGAAAATATATTTGAAATAATTTTTGTAGTTTAAATCTGACAATGCAAGTTTTTCCTTTCCCCCCCCCCTTTGATAGGTAGAAAAAAATTAGATAATATGTATTAGATATGTCTAATAATATGTACAGTTTTCTAATAATTATATAGTAAAAACAAATTTATTTAATAAGTTCTAAATTCATCTTTAATACAATCAAGTGAAATATATGTAGAAAAAATATATAGTTTTGAATGTAAAACAAATCATACTGATTAATTAACTTATAAAAGTTAAGGGATGCATAAAATAGGTTTTGTTCAGATGGCAGCATTTAAAAAGTCATATTTATCTGGCCTGGTAGCTTTATGCCACAAAATATTTGACTTGTGCTTTAAAACTGTTTTATTACTGAAAGGGAGATATAAAGTTAACATCTCTGAATTATTCTAACTATTGCAATAGTATTGAATAGAATTATTAGTCAGGATCAGCCATTCATGCAGCTGTAATTAAGAAAGTTTGCAATGTTAATTTAAAAATATTAACTTAACTTTAATATGTATATTTTTGTTTTCATAAACAAATTTTACTTGTTTTAGGTTAAAGCTTGTGAATGCTTAGAAATATTTGATGAGTTGGTTGAGTCTGAAGTTGCTGTTCTTGCACCACATTTAAAAAGCTTGATTGATTTGTGTTTAGAGGTATTTATTATATCATTTTGGCATTTCATTTTAATTCCTTATATTCTAATATTTTTATATACAGTGGATAATAGTTTTGGATGATGACCTAATTGAGGAATTAAGTTTTATGAAAGATTTTTTAAAAGTCTGGTTAAAAATTATGAATGTAATGAAATACTTTTTCTCTGTGTAAAATGCTTATGTATGTTGCACTGAAATTAATCTTATTATTGAATGGCAACAATCTAATGTAAATCATAAAATTTTAAACTGAAATGCAACATTTTTAATGATATTTTACAGCTCTATTTGAAGCTTAGAATTCATTGTAGCAGTAAGTAAAAACATTCCATGAAACAGTCAGACATTCACACAAAGAGTTGTTTGCGTTTGACTGTCGCCTTTGATAATAAATAATATATTGGAACTTTGTGCCATCCACATTAGCATTATATGATAGCACATTAGTATACATATGATATAGATGTTATGTAGAAGGTTTACAATGTCATCAAAAGGGCTATTCAGTCAGAAGTTTGAGGAAATAAATTAAACAGAAAATTTTATTTTGTGCAAAAAAGACTTACCCATTAGCAGATAATTATGATTTGGCTATAAAAATCATTGTTTAATTGATTCATAATAGTTTGAAGAATTGTCTTTTCATAATTTTGATACTCAAAATCAACCTTTCAAATGCTTTCAGTTCCTTTACTTACTTTTTTTCAATTTAATGTTTTAAAATTCAGTTTTTAAAATTATCTGTAACAATGTTTTAAATATTATGCTGGAATTCAAACTCATTCATCTAAAAATTCACTCCTACATTTTTGGCAGTCATTAAATCTGTAGTACAATTTTGATTTTCTCATATTTTTTTTCCCTTTGTTATATGTATACTTTTTAATTTGTTGCAAAATAATTCAATTGAATTCATGTTTTTTCAGTTATTTCAAATTTTGAAGGGAATTAAAAAATCATTTTATATTAATAATTTACCATTTAAAAAAAAGTTCAAATTGGTCGCGAAATACTTCAAATAACTGAAAAGTAATTAACATTGGAATGTTTTTTTGGCCTTTTCAAAAAGAATTTATTCTACTGAAAACTTATCTTGGAATGGTGTTTCAGGCTGATAGTCTGAAGGTGGCACAAATTGTATTTCTTTAGTCTAAATAATTAAGAAATGAATGATTTTAAAAGAATCACCGATTAATCAATCTTATATATAAAATTTGGTAAATTTATTTCTGGATAAAACTTGAATTAGATAATGCTATTTTTTAAACTCTTATGTTTATTAATTTGATAACATAATTTGTTAATAGACATATTTATATATCTATAAATATTTTTATATTTGTTTGCAATTTTTTATAATCCTTTTTCTTTGCTTATGTGATAATTCATTTACAGATAGCTGCTTCCAATGCATATGGGGATGAATTGCGAATAAAAGCAGTCAATATTGTTGCATATTTAATAAGGTTGAAGAAAAAGGTATTTGGGTATTTTTTTAAAATTTATATTTGAAAGTAAAATTTCATTGTGGAAACATTCAATATACTGTCTTTACTAGGCTGTGATTAAGCAACGATTAGCCCAACCAATTTTGGAAATAATATTTCCATTGATGTGCAATCCATGTCCTGGAGACGATGATGATGACAATGATCTTGAGGAGCAAACTTTGCCATCAGCTGCTGGGCAGGTATTAAACTATTATATTCTTATAAGGTTTGAAGATTTTTAATATTTTAAAAATGTGATTATATAATTTTCATCTGGTAAAAGTTTTATTTTTAATTCCAGGAATTTTTACTTTCAGTGTGTACTGATATAATTTGTAAATTTTGATTTTCATTAAAACTTGTTTTTCATACTTGTATTAAGACATTTATATTTTAATTTTTATAAAAGCAGCTTAGGTTTTAAATCCATAACTGGGATTTTGTTTTAAATTTATGTTCAGGTGCTGGCTGCTTTCATTATCAGAATTTATATTTGAAATATTATTAATTGCATTTTTAGGACATTTTTATATATATTTAGTTATAAAAATGATCCATATATTTTTGGCAGGTATATTATAAAAGGTTGTGTTATGACTACTGCTTGTAATTTTTGAAGTAAAATGTGTATGCAAGTCTTGTTTTCATTGGAGCAATTCATTTAACTGTGAAATTTCATTGAAAATTCACAAAATTTGATTTTTAGTTTTCACTAATTTATGTTCAGAAAAAATATGAATTGTACTACATTAAAATTTTTTTAAAAAAATCAAGCTTTAAACTTCTTTCCCATTGAATAATTGCATTCTAAGGATTTAATAAAATTAATTTAAATTGGCATGATACTTTCCCTTTAATTATTGATATCTAGTTTCTATTTTAATGTCAATTTTAAAGATGAAATTATCTTTGCTATATATATTGCATCATTTTCAGTTCGTTAATTATGTCTTTTAAGACATTCTATCATGAAACTTAATCTTTTATTATGGTTGTATAGGCACTGGATGTTATGGCTCTGCATTTGCCTCCTTCTAAACTGCTGCCTCTTTTGGTTTGTATAGTTTTACTTTTTTTCCCTCCTTTTGAATGCAATGTACAATAAATGTTTGAATGCAACTTTTAAATATGCTTTGAAATTTTACTGTACAAATACTGTTTGACTTGATTTATGCATTACAAAACATGAAATATATTAAAAGGCCCATAATGATCATTTTCGAGATTTCTTTTAAAATTATTGTGGCAAGAATCTGCTTTGATAAACCACAAACCTCATTTTGACACAATTGGTCACATTAATTATATGGATGTTTCAGAATTAAATTAAAACTTAATAATTAAGTTTTGATGAATTTTAAAGCAAAAAACTAAGTATTTCATTCATTTAATATTTATAAAAAATTTAATGTTTGGTAAAAAGCAGTAGTTACTTTTAACAGCTGAAGGACATATCTTGTAACTATAAAATTACTTTTTAACTGCTCTTTTTAGATTTTGTACATAAATTATCTGTAACAAAGAAATTTGTTTTTATATCAATATATATATTTTTCCCTCTGGTGATGTTTATTTTATCTGATTGCTGAATGTTGATTTTGAGTGCTGTAGCTAAAATTGATAGACTTGATCAATTCTGTTGTGATAAAATATGATCTTCATCAAATATGTTGTGCAGATCAAAACCACTCGTTTTAATTAAAATGGCAGCAGAATTATTTTGTGCTTTATTGACATAAATAGGTTTTAACTTTAGGAAACTGTGATTTAGATAATTACTTAAATTATAACAGTTTTTTTATATAATAAGTGGCATGTTCTTTTGAAATCAGATGCACCATTTGCAAGGTGCCTTTGAAAATGCAGACCCTTATCATCGAAAAGCAGCCTTTCTTGCTGTTTCGGTTATAGCTGAAGGTTGTTCAGAATTTATCAGATACAAGTGAGCATCAAATTTACTTATGTTTATTCTTGCTGGCATTTCTTTCTTTCGTTTTTTTTTTTTTTTTTTTTTTTGGAATAAATTTTTCTTTTTAATTGTTATTTTTAGGTACTTGCCAATTTTTGTTCCTGTTATAATACGTGGTATACAGGATAATGATACTGTTGTTCGTAATGCTGCATTATATGCTGTTGGTCAGTATGCAGAATATTTGCAGGTAATTTTACATTATTTCATTATGCAACATAACTAATCGTGTTATGCAAACCCCAAACATCCATAAGAGAGGGTAATGCATCTGAAAAGGGTATTATAAGAGCCAGTTAAGTCTTAAATATAGAAGTATTGTAGGAATTATAAAGTGGATGATGCATTTTATGAATACTTCTTAATAAATATTTACATTAAAGAATACTGTTTTTAATTTTGTGATTTGTAACTTTATTATTTTTATCTTTATATGATTTAAAATTTTTATTTTCACTGGGATAGGTCATAACATAATTTATTTCAAATTTTTTATTACAAATTATATTTTTCAATCTTATTAAGGTGCATTTCATTTATGTTGATTATTATTTTAACAATGCTGTTATATACTGATCTCTATCACTTTTATCTTAATTAAATTGTAGTATATTAAGAAAATATTTATATATTGTCTTCAATCATTTTTTGCTTTTAAATTTATTAACGAGAGCTTGATTCTGAAAAAAATGCAATAGTACTTTTTTTTTTTTTTTTTTTTTCAATTTATATATCTATACTGAAATCTCAAAATGTTCTAAAAATTAGAATAGATGTCTTATCTTTTTCAAGTCTTTACTTATTTTGCCACTTGTTCTTCATGCTTTTTTGCTGAGTAAAAAAACAGATGCTTTTTTGCTCAGTTAAAATAGATTGCCAGAAATGTTATATTCTTAAAAAAAAGTGCACTGCATTTTTTTTTTTTTGTATAATTTTTGTTTTTAATTTTAGTTTTGTATAATTTTTGTTTTTAATTTTAGTTTTGTATAATTTTTGATATTTTAGCATTTAAACATGATTAAGATTTATGATATATAGAACCATCAATCTTTTAAAATATAAATTCATAATAGGATGAGTGATATCGTGATTTTTGCCACATTGATTATGTAAATTTTCCAAAAACTTTGTCTTGTGAGGCTAAATTTTATTATCTTAAATCTTACATTTGCATATAAAATTGCTGACTGGCTTGTATCTTTCTTCTAGCCTGAAATCAGTAAATATGCTTCAGAATTACTTCCTGTTCTATTTGATTATCTACAAGCCACTTGTCAACAGTTACAACAAGGAAACAAGAATCCTCCTACTCTCATGAGGACTTTTTATGCTGTGGAAAGATTTTGTGAAAATCTAGGTAATTTTTCAAGAAATTAAAAAAAAGAAGCATTAAAGCATATAAAGCATTAAAAAAAAGAGGAGAAGAAAAGAAATAAATCAAAATTCTTTTGCAAATATTCTTTATAGCTAAATAGTTATGAAGTGTAATTTTGTGTTCAGATGAATCCTGCAGAAATATTTTAACTTAAATTATCCACATTCAAATTACATTATCAAATCTGCAGCCTTTTCTTAATGATATATTAAAAAGTGATTTATTAATTTTATGAAATAGTCTTATTCATTTTATTGTTGAATAAAGCATGATCCAAAAATATACTGTTTTAAAATTATTTTTTATTTGGGTATTTTCATATAATTTTATTTACTAATGATGATTTCTAATTCTATCATAAATTAAAATGAGATTGATTATGTAATCTCAAATTTTCTTAAGTACACTTTCATAAAGTAAGTGCTGTCTGTATGCTGTTTTATTTTATTCGTATCATCCATTTTTAATTTTATTTTTAGAGGACATATTACCATACCTACCTACTCTAATGAATTGCTTGACAACATTTTTGACTGTGAATACCGAAAAATCAGCTATTGTGAAAGAACTTGCAGTAGAAGCTATTGGATCAGTTGGTAAGTGATAAAATTTGAGATCCTTCCTGTTATATATTTTTGACTCTTATAATATAACAATAATTTAATTCTGGGTAAAATTTTCATACATGCTTGTTCATTCAATTGTGCTTTTCTAAATTTGAACTAAGCATAATTTTGCAGATAATGATTATTTTATTATTATTGCATTTCTGACATAGTCACTTTCAAACTATGCTCATAATAATATATATCCTTGTTATAATTGTAACTTTTTTTTTTACATTGCTTTCTGCTCCATCTACCACACTTCCTCACCCCTTTTTTTAATTAAAAGCCTTGATTTCAATTTTTTATAACAAGAAAACATTATTTGTCAGAGGAAGAATATGCTCTATTATGAATGAGTTAATCTTCTATCCCAAAAATATGACATATTTATGCCAAAAATATGACATTTATGCCAAAAATAATGACATTACAACTTAAACTTTATTAGGATTTGTGTTAGTTTTAATGATGCTAAAATTTCCATTCTTGTTGGATTTGTTTCATATATGTCCTGTCCTGTGCATGCTTCTAAAATAGAGGATGAAAGGGTTGATATAAGGATTATGAGGTGATAATGCTATGTCTGTTGCTTGATAGTTTCATACATTTTATACTTCTTTCATTTTAGCTGCTGCTGCTAAATCAAATTTTCTACCATATTTTCAACCTATTATGAGCCATTTGCAAAGATTCATTGAAGAAAAACATACAGATGAAACAAGACCGTTACAAATACAATCTATTGGTAAGTTATAAATAAAAATACAATTCATTTTTAGTTAATTATTTCATAATTTTGACTTGATTTCTTATAATTTCTATTTTACCATTTGTGTGGCAATATAATTAAAATATAAAATCTTTATTTTCACACTTTTATCTTAGTTTTGTTTTATTTGTATATTTTAAAATCTTCTATTGACAGCAGTATTGATTACTGTTTAAAAATCTTCCCATTAATGTATATTTGTTTTGTAGTACTCTGCCTATTGATTGATATCATTAAGATTTAACATAATTCATATTTTTAATACAAGATATTTTATTTTTTAGACACATTAGCTATAATTGCAAGAACTGTCGGGCCTGAAATATTTATGCCATTAGCCCATGATTGCATCAAATGTGGAATACATCTAATGACAGAAATAGATGACCCTGATGTTCGTAGATCTTGGTAAGGAATTATTTTTAAAATGTATTATTGATTTAAATTTTGTTAATGTGTTTAACTCTTATTTTTCATTTTCTTTTTTTCTCCAGTTATGGGTTATTTTCTTCAGTATCAGTTGTTCTAAAATCTGAAATGGCTCCTTATCTGAATACAATAGTAGAACGTATGCTTGAAAGCATTAAGTCATTGGAAGGAATTAGTATAAGTGTAGGTATCACTGTTTTGCTATATTTTAATCCTTATTTTTTGAAAATGTATGTGTTTTTTAACTAAAATACTTTACTTCAATTTCTAATGTACACTTGGAGTGTTGTAGTTTTTGTGTAAATTGTAATATAAACTTTTAAGTAGTTTATAATTTACCTTTTTCATTAGTTAATTTTCTTTATATCAATTAATTTACAATTTCCTTACAGCTGCAATATTGCATTTCTTATACTTGATTAAAAAGTTCTTAGTTAAAAGAAGAAAAACTGAATAGTTATCTATATAACTGGATTTATTTAATTCCAAATGCTCATATAAATATTTTTAAAATGAAAAAAAAAAAATCAACTTTATAGTTGATTGTAATAAATTTATAATGAACTTGTAATTTTGAAAATTAGACTTATTTCTCTTGTGGGGATAAAAAGATTTATATTTCATTATGTTTGTAAGATATAATTGAACCAATCTTCAAAAATAATGAAACTTTCTAACTCATTCATGCCTTTTTTAAAACAAAATAGTTTGGTTGATATTATATTTAATTTTAAAGTTTTCCCTTCAATGTATAGACAAGCTGTGGAGACAGAAATACAGCATTTACTCTGTTTGAAGATGAAGATGATGAAGAGAAAGAAAATGGTGATATGAATGATGACAACATTGAAAATCTAGAGGATGCTGAAGATGAGGATGATGATGATGTAACTGGGTAAGATTGTTTTTCTGGATAACATAATTTTTTTTTTATTTGTCAAAATTATTTGTTAAGATAATGATTAGTAATACCATATAACATCTTGTACTAAAGGATAAAATAATTGCTAAAATTATAAGAAATTGTCTTGATAATGTTCATTTTTGTGTGAACAAAATTATGATTTTTCTAAGAGATTAAATTTGAATATCAAATAGAGTATTATAAATTTATTTGCTAAATATAAGAAACTTAATGAAAAGAAACAATTTTAGATTTCATTTGACCACTGATTTTTTATAATTAGAATGTAGGAAATTTTCTTGGGGAAATCTTAGATTTCTCATTTAATATTTTATTTATTTTTCAGAGAATGAATGAAAAATTTTATATATTGATGAAATATCAAATAATTGTATGTCTTAAGGTTAAAATAATATTTGGTTGCTGAAAACTCCATTATGTTTATTTTTTTATAACTAATTTGTTCACTTGTTTTATATTTTTATAAGTAGTCAAAATTATCTGGCAGCCTTAAAGAATTTAGTTTAGTAATTTGTTTTATATTTTGTAGGTACAATGTTGAAAATGCTTATGTAGAAGAAAAGGAAGGTGCTTGTCTAGCTTTAAAAGAAATGAGTGATGAAGTTGGGTATGTTTTTTATGATAATTTTTTATATTATTTAATTTGATGACAAATGATATATATTTTTCATCATGAAAGACTGCTTTGTGCAACAGTCAATTAGTTATGTAATATTAGTAATTCATACTATATTAAAATCATATTATTGATGCTACCTGTTAATTTGATAATGTGGTGCTAAAAATAAACTGTGCCAAATTTATTAACATTTCTGATTGGGGGGGAAAAAGAAAAAGGTAGAAAATGCTGTAAATTTGAATCGTTTATACTCTCGTGGTTATCTGATGGCTACATTAGAATCAAGGGCTAGAAGCAGTGTTTTTTGCTTCAAATGAAAATTTATTTTAGAACATGGGAATGTTGGGATTCTTATAAACAATTATTTGTTGCAAGAAGTGTATTCCAACAATTTTTTCTTATTCATTTTGAGATGAACTTACTTTAATTGTTTGAACTAAAGTAATAATATTGTTTGTATGTAATAGTGTATATAATATAAAGATCTGAGTAAATGAAATAATTGTAACTCAAATGTAAATTAATCATTTCTTTAGTTTACAATTAATATGTAGAACAGCTGATATGATGATCAAAGAGAAAATGGTTTCTATTTTTTTTTTTTTTGACGTAATAATTATGAATTTAATACAAATTTGTAAAAGTTTTTCCTTTACCTTTTGAAATTTTGGAAAAAAAATTGTTTGTTTTATATTTAGTGATGTTATAATCATTATATGATTATATAAATGTTATTTCTTACTTGGTATTGAAAATAAACTTATGGTATAAATTAAATTTAAGTGAAGTTAAAATTTACTATAAATATTTGATTAATAAATATTTATGCATGATTGTTTATTTGTGGAGCATTATTTTATCTTATTCATGAAAATTAAAATTGTAATTTTATTTTTTAAATTAAAATTAAAAATCTATTGCTTGCTTTTCTATTGTTTAACTTATGATTATGTATAAAATCTTTTTAAGGGCCCCATTCCTAAGTTACATTGAAGTGTCTTTCAATGAAGTTAAAAAACTAATTGAGAATCTATCAGATGATGTTAGAAGAGCTGCAGTGGGTACTCTAGGACAGTTTTGTATAACCCTAAATGACATTTTTATCGAAACTGGAAATTTGGAATGCCGAGTTGGTGAGATTATCTTTCAATTTCAGTACTTAACATTTTTAATACTGGAAATATAATAACATCAGTTCTTTATCAATTCTGACTTTTTATACCCACATAATTTAGGAAAAGAATATAAGTAAAGAAGTTTATAACCAGTTTTGAAAATATAAGATATTCTATTTTATTAAATTATTAAAGTAGGTTTATTTTTGCTGTTATTAAAAATTAAGACATACTTTATATAATTGTAGGTTTTTAAAGTTTTATATGGATTTATATTTAAAATTATTGTAATTTAAAGTGTAACTACAATTCTGGTTAGAGCAAGTTTAAATGAATATGTGCGAAAATGAACTATTCAAGAATTGTTAGATATGTGAAAAATATAAATTTTGAAGTTATTTTTGAGTTTAACTATTAAAAATCACTCTTTTAAAATTAAATTTTCATATGTTGTATATTCATCAAATAAAAAAAAAAAGATAAAGATATTCTGTGGGTAAAAAATTATACATTACTTTTTATTGATTTATATTTCATTTCTACAGCTCTTGAAACGAACCTTGGAATACTGCTTCCTAAACTTTTTTCACTTGCAAGAGAAGACACTGAGAATACTGTTGTTCTTGCCTGCTTAGAGACTTTACAAAATATTATTGATAAAATAAAGGGCAATGCTTTGAATGCTAGCTATCTTGAATCAGTTTGCCTGCTTATAAAAGATGTATTCAAGAATAAGGTAAAACATATTTTATCTCAATTTTTAAATAGTTGTTGTTAAGAATTATTTATTTATTTATTCAACTTATTACTAATATAAGGAAAAATTTTTTAAATGGTTTTTATTATGACGTGAAACAAATCAATTTTGTTTTATTGTGGGGATTAATTACTTGATGCATTTTTGAACGTATTTCCTATTATCAAATGTACTATTTGGCAGGATAGAGATATTTCTTTGTCATGAATATTTAAAATCTTAAAAACATTAATTTTAATTGTTTGAAAAATTGGTTTATAGTTTTATTATGATATAACCTTGCCCCCCCCTACCCCTTCTTAGATAGTATTATTGTTGGACATAGTTATATTTTCAAACACTTTCAGCAATTTTTCAAAAACTTTTTGGACCAATTTTTATACTATTCAAATCCATTTTTGATTTTTAGTTGCCTTTTAAATCTTCATAAGTTCATAAATTGAAGTTCATTTTTGTAAGATGTTTTTAAACTTTATTTTAAAGAGATAAAATTGTATTTAGAATATAATCTTAAAAAAATTGAATATTTTAAGTTTGATTATAGTTACATATATTTTCTTCTACATTTTATGGATGCTGATTATAATTTTTTATACTTTTCTTAGTTGGCATGTCAAGATGAAGATACAAATGAAGATGATGATGAACAAGAAGCTGAATATGATAATTTGCTTTTGGAATATGCGGGAGAATTGATTGCATCACTTATCAAAGTGGTACCTTGGAATCAGTTTGCCCCATATTTAGCTGGCTTAATGCCGTTTTTGTTGTCAAAATCAGTAAGTTTATTTCATTTTGTGTGTTAATAATAATGTTAAATACATAAGTGTACATAAATGACATATACTGATTCTTACTAAGATTGTTAAATGATCATGCCATTAAAAAAATGCTCAACATGTATGGAATTATGATCAGATATCTGTGACCATAGGATACTGCCTTCATGGCTTATTGTATAAAAGATCAGCCTCTTTGATTTTAGCAAAAAGACGTGATATTGTGAGCTGTAAAGGAAATAGTGTGATCATGGCCCTGAACATATCAATGGTGGAAAAAGTAAAAAATGTTATAAGTGTTTAATTAAATACCCTGCTATGGCACTATATTTTAATTGCTTTTGCTTCAATACCTACTTTTTAAATACATGTCTATATATAAATTGAGCAAAGAATCAAAATAATAAAAAAATTAATTTTTATACATTAAGTTGAAATATTACTACTTGAAAGATCAAGAACATTTAAAATTTTGCATAAGCTAGTTTAGATGTTTCTCATATTTTTTTTTTTTAATTCTGGTGCCCATCCCCCTTATATAATACAGTAGCTGATATATTTAATAATGCTTGGGATGAACTTTGTTTTTAGTAATGGAAATTTTTAATGATTTGATTAATAATCATGAAAATGACTACTTCAATTCATTTAAATATAATATTAGGTTATTGATATAGGCTGAAAGCTGTTAATATTAACATTCCAATTAATTCCATCTTATCCGTAAGCCATTTTTAAAAAAAATTCAATACAAAGGATTTTCTGTAAAATGATACAATGCAAAATCCCTACTCGTGTAGTTTTTTTTTTTTTTTTTTTTTAAATTTAAATGAGAAAGTTATGTTGTATGAAAGAGCTGTAAAACTTTAAAAAATTAGTGTTTCAATCAATTTTTAAAGCTTATAGACAGCTAAAATTTCTCTAGAACAAAATAACTGAAAAATAACTATCCAAAATTTTAGTAATAATCTTGAGCTACAATTTCTATTTGTATATAACTTGGAATGTGAAGGGTTTCTTACAATAGTGAGTTTTGATCAGTTAAGGCAAATTTGAAATCAACATATTTTAAATAAAAGGTAATTTTAACGATTTTTTAAATTATTCTCTTGTTTTGGTTTCTTTAAATTCCATTAAGGCAAATCTTAGGGTGTCTATTTCTTACTTATGGCTGCAGTATTCAGTGTGGGCAAATAAAAATTTACATTTGTTTTATTTATTTAGGTGTAATCATCTTTAAAAATAAAATTTAATTTCATACAAAATGATCTTGCTTAATTAGTTCTTGAGCTTCATAAGATTACTACAAATCTCTTCTAAACTAATCTTGTAAGATATTAATTAAAAAAAAAATCTTTCTTAGCATTTTCTTCCTTCTAATGTCCAATTTATTTTTTTTCAGAAAAAGGCCTGCACAGTTCCAGAAAAATCATTTTCTATCGGTACTCTTGCTGATATTGTAAGCTCAATGCAACCTGGGACTGTAAGACCATTCTTAAATCATTTGCAACCTGTTTTTCTCAGTGGAATGAAGGAAGAGAATGAAGAAGTACGAAGTAATGCAGTATTTGGATTGGGTGTGCTTGCTCAAAATGCTGGAGATATTGTATTTGAGTATCCTTTATATTTAAAAAAAAATGGTTAATAAAATTTTCAATTTTCTTAATTTCTCTATACATATATAGCAGGAAATGTATTCTTTTTTTTTTTTTTTTTTTCCATATATAATTTTGGTGAAACATGGTTTAATAGGATATATTGTGTCAATTCACTAAACTAATAGAATATAATGAAAATATTATTTCAGTATAAAAATCAACTATTTTAACAAAACTGACTTTGTATATTTCTACTACATTAGTTGATATTCTTTGAAATTTTAGCTTTGAAGTTACACAACTAAAGTTAACGTTACATAAGTTAAAGGAAAGTTACTCTTTGCTTTCATTTCATTTGGTAATTTCTCTTTATAAGTGCCTATGAGGTTATGTAATTTTCTTAGAATTGAATCAGGTCATTACATGTATTTTGATATAGTGTGATTGGAGAGTAAATCTATAATAAAACATTATATCTTTATTAATTTTTTCAGCTTTAAATTTAACCTTGTAATTATATAAGTAGGGAGAGGACCTCCTAGTAATTGACCTACTATTTGGGATATATGTTATTCCAATCTCTAATGACATAAAGGACATGTGATGTTGAGGTTTTAACAAGCAATTTATTTATTTTAAAATGATTTAATATCGGATGAAAATCTAAAGGTTCTATGTATATGACAGACACATTATAATTCTAGAGATTAAATCCTCTACAAATAATGTGAAATTTACTATAGTGACTCATTTCCTATATGTATAATGAGAAAATTCTATCATGGAGGGAGGTCAATTTTTTGAATTATTATTTTAGGACAAAATACCTTGTGTTATTTTTTATGTTTAGTGAATATCTCGAAACTACTTTTCTTAACTTTCTTAGTCAATATCCTGTGTATCTTCAAGCTTTGTCAAATATGATTGCTTCAGAAGAGGATCCCAGAGCTAAAGACAATATTTGTGGGGCTGTAGCTAGATTAATTCAAACTAATATCAATGGTGTTCCATTGACTAATGTAAGTTTATTTTGATGTAGTTAATTTTCATGTATTGCACTTTTATTAGCACTTTGTTTAAATATATAATTTCTAATTTATAAATATTTGTATTGTAGGTATTTCCTGTTTTTCTAAATTCCCTTCCTCTGAAGGAAGATCTAGAAGAAAATGCAACAGTTTTTGAATGTTTGAATTATCTATATAGTATTCGCTGTGAACTGGTAATTTGAATTCATTTTTATTTTAGATATGTGTATTCAGATACAGTGCTATTATAAAATTTGGTTGCATTTGCAGGAGAAAATCACTAATTATACATTGTCCTATTTTCCTCTTAAAAATGATTTTATTTTTGAAAAGTATACTGATGCTAAAATACATTCATTTATTGTTTGCGTTCAATATTAGACACTTACACAAACTTGTGTGCTTAGTTTTTTCAGAATATACCCCAAATACTGAAGGTCTGCTCAGAATCTGCAGTTGGTGACAAGCTTAATGAAAGTAAGATACTTTTTCTGCATTTCATTTGGGTATCGTTTTCAAAAACATTGAAAATTATGTTTTTTATCACTAATTTTTCATATTGATTAATTTTTTACTTCATTTATTTTTTTTATATTTATATATTATTGACTAGCTGTAATCCACTTTAAAATTGTTTAAAATAGACCAGAATGTATTATCTTTTTCTGAAATTTAAAAAAAAAAATCTAAATTTTGAATTTTTTAACATAGTTTCAAAATATTTTAACATTTATTGTTTGCATTCAAAATTCTCAATTTCTGAAATATTTTAATCTTTATTATTAAGTTTCATCATATGGTGCAATGAAGTACAAATTATAGGCTTAACTTTTATCCATTCATTTAAATTACTTTTTACTAGTGATGTGTTTTGTGAAACTGTTATCTAAATTAAATTTACAACCTATTTTTTGATCTGTTAGTTTATTGCTTCATTGACCTAATAACAGCAGTATTTAGTATGAATAAAAAGTGATGATCTTGAATTAATTTTATCGTTCATTTATTTCAGAAGCTGTTACTTTAATGCGTACTCTACTGAATAGTATATATAATGAATTTCCTAATGACTTTGAATCTGTTTTAAAGACTTTGCCTCAGGCTAATGCTGAAGCACTTGCAAAAGCAAGACTAGGAGCATAATTTAATTATAGAAGAATCTGTAAATAATAATTTATGATGCTGAATCATTTGAAAATAAACTTTATTTATAAAAAAAGTGTTTAGTCTTTTTCCTCCCTTCCTTTGTTGTCATAACAAAGTACATTTTTTTAAATGATATTCTCTAACCTGGAATATGTATTCTTTTGATTAAAATATTCTTATATCTTAAATTTATATAGTTATATAAAGTAATTTAAAATTTGTGATATGGTTGCTTTTCTGAAATATTTACTGACCAAATACAAATATTACATTTTACCAAAACAAATTTATATATTTTTCCACAGAGTTCAGTTTGTATAGTTTTGCTAGGTAAACTATCCATATTAATTATTCTACCCATGTTAACAGTGAGCCTGAAATATGTGGTTATTGGTCTATAATTGAATAAATTTTTTTAAATATTGAATCTCTGCTTTTATGATTTTTCAAAATCTTGTTAGTGGTTCAAATTTCAATGCTTAAAATTCTCGGGCAATTTTTAGGGTGTGGAAGTGAAATGAAATTACTCCTTCCATATGTATAGCTAGTTACAAATTGCCTTACACTTTTAAATTTCAGTTTTGTGTGTAATAGCACCTGATTCAGAGTTTTGGATTAAAATCAGTTTGACCTATTATTTTCTGAATACATTATTTTGCCACAAATATTTTGAATTTATTTTAGTTCTAAAAATTTTGTAACATTTTTATTTGTTATTAAAAATTACATTCACTGAAACTTAACTATAGCCAACTTAAGCTCTGTTATTACACAATAAAATTGTGTATTTGAATATTGAATAAATTCACTTAGTATCACTAGAAAAATAAATGAATTTTTTTTTACCCCATAAAAAATTTTGTGTTGTATTTCTCAAATTTCAGAATTAAAATCCAAAACCTTAAGATAACTTCTTAATTGAAGAAATAAATTTGCATTTTAAATATTTCATGCATTTTTATTACATCATAATTAAAAATTTATTAGCTGCCTTTGGTCACCAGCTTATTTGCCAGGAATTTTAATTAAATCTACAATGTTTTACTTAATATTTGTTTCATTCAGAAAAACATTTTAAAGTATCAGATTGTGACCAGAATTAAAGCCCTGTTATTTTTAATATCTATTTTATTACTTGTATACATGAATAGAATAAAGTCCTATGTCATCATGGTATTAAAAACAATAATGTCTAATACTCTTATTCATCATATAAATTTTTTGATTCCTTTCTTACCTTTCAACAATTGTTGACAATCCTATAAAACATTTGAAGAAATTGTGAAAATGGTTTGACTTTATCTGCGACAGGTGAAAGGCTACTAAAATGTATTCAAAATGATTTTTTTAAAAAAGGGCTAAGTATCAGATTTTTTTAAAAAAATTATATTTTTTTAAAAGGATGCTTTTTTAAAATTTTAAACTGGTAAAAAATATTTGTACTTTAAAAAATTATGAGGAAGCATCAGAATTTCGCTTAAATTTTAATTAAAGTTTTCAGAAAAATTACTCATAAACATGCAAAACCCACTCTATTGTATATGTGCCAAGTTAGATGGCTCCAGGACTACCAATCTAATCTGGCTTGTACAACAACAATACTCTCATATTTTGTATAAAAGATTACAGCTTAACACCTTTCATTATCTGAAATTTTTTTCTGTACTTTGATCATGACATGTTATTTACACTTCATATTATGGAAGAAAATATCTTATAGAATTTTTCTTCAATTCTATTTTTAACACTAATCATACCAACACTTATTAGATACCTAGTTTACCATAGCGGGTCAAATGACCCGAAATTTATGTTTCCTACTTTTATGTATGAAATATGGATGTTGGAAAGGAAATAAAAATATAATGATAATAAATATGTATTATAATTATATGAAATAGTATTTTTACAATTTCTATTTCAAACGCAAAAAATAAGAGTTGTTTTTATACATCACATTTTTTACACATAAGTGTTTCCATCGCACATTTCCCGCAAACAAATTTTTTAAAATTGGAGCAAATTTTATTAGTTTTATTCTCTTTGCAATATCCTATTTGACACCTCTTACGTTTATTAGAATCTGTAACAGGGTTAGGCAACGATCGTTTAGTATTTGCTTTTTCTTTTGGTTTTTCACGGGAAACTCGAAAATCGTCAGCAAATTCTACTGCTAGCTTGAGTAAAAAATCTTGTCTCGAGATATTATCTCATGTTGTTTGCTTGTATAAAATCCAGGCATTTATACCAGCTAAATCAAGGATATTGAAAAAACTACTTTATGTAACAGTCTTTGCATACATTTGCAGTTTACTGAATACAATAAGATAAGCAATATGTATTGATAAGCTTATAAAACAAAAAAAATGTTCTCCGGGTCAAATGACCCAATGTGGTAGAAAACAGTATACGACAGTTATTACTCAAAATAAACAAAACAAAAAATTATAAAAATAGTATAAGAACAGTAGACTTGATTAGTCAGAAAAAGTCAGTAAGTTAAATTTGGAGAAGTAATAAGATAATACGTGCATTATCAATGCAAAAGTTCAAAATGGGTCATTTGACCCGTTATGGTATGATTAGTGTTAAAAAAAAAAAAAAATTTCAACTTTTCATTTTTAGAATTTCAACATAATTAAGTCTAATCAGCTTCATAAAAAGTAGTGGCATGTAAATCCACCCCTACTAGAAATACATGGGCAAGAGGTGACTGATTTTCTCCATAGCGATGAAGATGTGATTTCTGAATATCGTATAAAATGACATTGCTAAATATTATGAAATGAAGATACAGTAAAAGTAAATACTTTAAATAATAACAAAACTATTCTGGAAGTGTTAAGAGCATAAAATGGATTGCATATTATTATATTGTAAGGTAAAGTAGAAAGGGGAGACTTTCACTGGTGACATTTTACAAACAATGCTATTATATAAATTATGTCATTTTTTTATTAGCATTGTTTGTAAAAGCAATTTTTTTTCAGAGTAACTTCTCTATTTTATTGTTATCAATTTGAAAGAATTAATCTGAGATTTTAAATGATAACTTGGTGTTAGATGTATTGTGAGAAATGATTGGTTCTATTTTATTGTTATATAATAATTTTTAAATAAGATTGAACTTTTAATAAACTGAATTTTTGTTTTTTGTCAGCATTTTAAATGAAGCATCCTGAACAAAACATGGCATGAACACCTATAATAGCAATTCCTCTTTAAAATTGTTTAAAGGAATTATTAAACTGGTGTCTTCATTTTCAATGAGAGAACTTAAAAATTTGTAATTAGATAATTGACTAGGAAACTTCATTTAAAAAATCCTACTTAATTTCAAATTATTCATAAAATTATTGACTTTTGAATCAAATTAATGTTTATATTCAGTTAAATATTTGTAAATAATTTTTTGGCTGCAACTTCCTAATATGAGATTAATGCAATATCATTTCAAAGTTCACAAGGTAGAAAAGAGAAATCTTTTACTTTCTTATCATTTGAGTTAGCTGATTCATTTTATAGTGCAAGTGCTTATCCAGATTACTTCTCTTTGAAAATATCAGAATTCTAGATGTGTTTATTTTCTTTATGCTTTTATTTGAGTGAATTGTTTCCTGTCTGTTGAGCTGAAACTTTATTGGTTTTTCACTTTATATATTACAGCTCTGGAATTTAGTACAATTATCTTTTATTGGTGATATTACAATGTTTTAATGTAATCTGAACTTAATTATAAATAAAGTGACTGAATTTTAATTCCGTAAGAGAGATGCTGATTGCTAATAAATTTGTGATAAAATTGATAGAAAATTTCACGATAATTAATATTTAAAAACTTAAGTAAAAAAGCATGTATTGATATAAAAATTGCTTCTTAAAGTAATATAAAAGTTAAGCTAGGATGAATATCTTAAAATCAATGTAATTAAAATTCTTAATTTCTTTTAGGTAGTTTTTAATTTGAAGCAAAAAGAATTGTTTTGTTCACTAAGATGATGCTTTAAATACTTGAAAAAATTATGAATATCTATACAGTTTTTTCATCTATGAATTTGAATGAGTTTCAAGTGGGCATTAATCCTTTTGTGTTGTTCAGACTCAAAATGAATTATTTAATCGATCAACCTGCATAGAATTGAAAATGCAAAAGAACTGGAAAGCAACATAAACATGCTACAGAAATTAGCTCTTAATAAAAGAGAGCTTGAATATGTCTGTTGATGCTCTCTATAGGCCAGATCATTTGAATCCAATTAACCAAATTTGAGCAAATATACTTTTAAAGGTGAAATTTTCTCCAAAAAGCTTTTCCCCCTCAAATTTTAATTAAAAATTTAGACAGATTTCACAATTTTTCTGAATTAATTTTCTAAAATGTAACTGTGCAAAAATGATTTTTACACTTTTAAAATTCGTTTTTGCAAAGATAAAATTTTTATTTCCATGCAGTTCTTCTCTTTCTGATTTTAGTAATTATTTTTAAAATATGTATAATTTTTAGCATTTTATTTCTTTGTTTCAATGAAATTCAAATCGTTTTATTGTTTCATCAAATATTTAATTGAACAATTTTATTCAATGGTGCCATAATGTCATGGCTTTTGAATCCGTAGTTTCTAAAATATATTCTTTGACAAAATAATATTTGTATAATTCATCTACTATTGGATTTTTCTCTAAAAAAAATTGCAAAATTTCATTTTTGTCAAATTTTAAATATTATTAGCTGTTATTTAGAAGCAAATTTGAAACTAAACTATTATAAGACTGTGATCCACATGTTGAAGAAATAAGTTTTAGAGGGTCAAAATATGAATTTAAAAAATAAGTGAAATATTGATGTTTATGCAAAACAACTCTACAAAATATAAAAATACAAAAATATTTTTTGAAAAATTTTATTAATAATTTAATAGTTATGCTTAAAATTTTCTAAATTTTGAGAATTTTTAATTATTTTTTTTTTCATAATTTTATCTTTTATATTTTTGCACTAAAATTTGAATTGTCTTTATTGCATCATCAAATATTGAATATATCTATAATTGAATATATCTTTTATAATGAAAATGTGTCAGTCGTGTGTTTTTGTGCTCTACTAATCAGACAGTTTGACTGTGAACTGCCAAACTTGGTGCATTTATACTTTGGAGGGTAGAAATACCCACCTCTTGGCATTTCTTTTAACTTTTCATTAAATTATCCAAAATTAGGCAAACTTTTATCTTTTTCCTAGGTTACTTCTGCAAATATTATTGAACAAAAATGAATTTTATACCATTGCACTTTTTTCAAATGCTTTTAAATTTTACCAGTTTAGTAGATGTGCAAATTTTTCTGAATTATAGCAATTTTAAAAATATTTTTCCTTATTCCGAAGAATAGGTTGTATTGTTACTCTGAAATTCAAACTGTTTTCATTGTTTAAGCAACTATTTTTATGTGTCATTTTCTTTCACTGTTTATTGCTTCCAATGTTACCTATGACATTTCGTCTTCCAGTTACAGATATATGTGGGCTAAAATTTGTCTCTCATGTCAGTTTAGATAGATTGATCTTTACAATACATATCTGAAGCATACCTTTACTTTTTTTTTGTATAAAAAATGTCAACAGCTGGAGGAATTGGTATTTGTCTTTTCATAGAGTTTTTATCTAATTCATCTTTAGTGATGAATGTGTTTAAGCAGTAGACTATGAATTCTTATAGTATTTGTGTAATTCAAGAGTTGTTATTACTTGACTTTACATTAAAAGTTTTAGAAATCAGTTGCCTACTTTGAATTTGGAAAATGCAATTCATTTCTTTTAACATTAAAGAAAATAGTTTGATTTGAATTCTTGCCAGGCACTTAAAAAATTCAAGTTTTTAGTTTTCAGATTAATTATTCAAAATTTTTGTCTTTATCAAAATTAATAAATAAAAAAAAGCAGTATTTTTTGTTGATGAGACATTTTAAAAGAAAAATGTTGTAAATAGAGTCTTTAAACATAATTAATCTATTCTGTGTTCTTGGACTTGCCATAAAGGATAGACTTTTTTTGCATCAATTTATTAATAATGTTCTTAGAATATTAATCACTCTTAAATCAATGTTTTCTCTAGTTTACTTATTCTTTAATGGCATTAATTATCATAATTTAACTAATTTGATAAGTTTAGCTTTTATATTAGAAGGTAGTTTTGATTTAAACCAACATAAATGTGTTAATATTGCACTAGTACAATCAGCAATTTGATTAAATATATCTGATAGGAATTTTTATTACTGACTAACTGCCGCAGAAAAATTAATCTTGAAAATATAATTTGGAACTTGAAATAGTTATCTTGTTTAATTAAGAACAATAGGATTAGTGATATTTATTTTCTTATGGACAATGAATATATTCATTGAATTTGAAGGATAGATAAAGGAGAAGCATAAATAGTATTTATTCTATTTTAATCTTTCTGTTCTACTAGCAAATATTTATTTTTATACATTAGGCTTGTGTATTCTTTTAGAATTGTGAAACTTGATATTCTTTCAGAATTTTAATGACAGAAACTATTTATTGTTTCTCATGGTTCGTTTAATATTCTTTCAGTATTATCTTTAATATTAGAAAAATGTGATTAAAAGATTTTCTTTTAAAACTGATTAAACAAAAAATATATTTATACCTTAAAATCCTTAATACAGTTGGAAAGATAATTTTTTGAAAACTAAGATGGTGCAAAATTATTTGCACTATAATGTTTTCCGAAGTTACTACATAAAACGAGAAAATTGTACAAATGTTTAGTTAACATTTCAAACTTATAGGATTAGTTCCTTTAAAACTTTCTCGTACACTATCTATTAAAGCTAGTACCTCAGAGAAAGACTTGCATTGCATTTATGTACAATAGCTCCGAGATATTAACATCTAGCATGAATTTAGCATCTTTATTGAATCTGTTGTCTCCTTGGAGAGTTATTTCTTGGTTAATAGATGCAGTAAATAGATCTGAAAATATTTTTTATACATTAGATTGTATTATGCTTATAACCTTCGCATAAGGGCAAGCAATGTGTAGTCGAAGTTTTATCGGAATCGGATGTGATACGGCAGCGCATACAGAATTCATTTTTACTTATATAGATGACAAAAGTAATTGTATTAAGATCGACATTTAGGATTGTATTCACAAAAAATGCATGGAGAGACTACTCAAATGCCAACAATAACTTATTCGAAATTACAGGTTTCACCCATCTGAACACTTATTTCTAGCATGATTGTTTGAAATCAAGAATACCAGCCATGATTGCAATATGAATGAGTAGTAGTGAAATATATAATCAGGTAATTCAGTTTTTTGATATCATGAAACTTGGGATATTTGTAATGGTTATACATAATAAACTGAACAATGGCAAGGCTATTAAAAAATATGGATTACCTTTTTTAGTCACCATTTTGTGCTTAAAATTATTTTTTGAGGGAATTATTAAGTTATGCAAAGGAGACTTAATTTGCTTAAATAACTTAAACTATAAATTAAATACAACCAGTATTTCCAGAAAATCAACTTGTTAGCAACGGCTAATTTTAAATAAATATAATCGTTATAGACACATGACTTTTATTTTTATCACATGAATAATTTACATTCACAACAAATTAGCAACATTTAACAAATATCCGTCACAAAAATACATTTCGAAATTTGTAATACTTCTTTGAATAATCTACTTAAATTTTACAAATTTTTTTATAAATATTACCTTATAAGATTCCGGATATGTTAATTCAAAATTTAGTACAAAATTAATTCATTATTGTATACATTTGAAAAATACTCCAATAAAAATATTTCATAAAAAGTGGACTGAACTTGTTGACTATCCACATTTCATTCCAACATATTTTTATGCTAATAGAACATAACTACCTCATTTTTCATTAATTTCAAAATAGTTAATTATAATTATTTTTGTTGAATAATTATATAATTAGTTTCTTAATGACGGGACTTAGTTCATTGTTATTATAATTTATAGAGAGAGAAATTTTCTTATAAACATTAAACCTTCACACACTACAGACATAAAGTATTTTAAAGATATTTGTAGTTTTGTACAGCAGTTCTATCATTCTACTCACAACACACTTGGAATTAAGAAATCACTCGATAAACACCACAACAAGAAAGAAAATAACTGCAAATGGACTAGAATGCAGCGCCGATTGAAGACCTTTTTTATACATAATGGCCTTTAGCAATATAACAATATTAATATAGCATTTACAATTGACAATCAAGTATGAAACTATTTGAAAGCATAAAATTTTTTTAATTAACTTATTGTAAAAGTATTTCTAAACACTATCTATGCAAAAAGTATATCATTAAGTTGAAAATACGTTTTCAATATTTAGTAGATAATCTATTATTTTATGTGATAGCAATCAACATTAAAAAACTAATTCGAAAACGAAAAATTTATACACATTTATTTTCTCAGTAGTCTCAATATTTGTTAATCTGTCGATTAAGAATTCCAAAGTAAAACGCTTTATAGCGAAATTCCATAAGCAATAAGATGACAGTAAAAATTTAAATGTTTCTGTCATGGGATAATACGTCAAATTCAGTACTTTAATGTAGAAAATCTGTAGTCAATATACGCAAAGGAAGCTTGTCCGCATAGGCGATTTGGCATTTATTCTAATTTGGCAATTTGATGGTACTTTATTCATTTCTACTGTAAATACGAATACAAATAATAAATGAAATAAATTCATTGCTACAATATCTTTAGAAACAAGTTCAATGTTTGTATTATATTAAAATCTATGAAAAGTATAACAGAAATAGAATTAAAACAGCTATATCGAATTCATGTTCAAACGATTTACTAGACATATACCAAGAAGACTTCATCAAATAAACGAAGAAACCACCAAACAATTACATTTTATACTAATCTAATGCAAGTGCATATTTCAAATTGTGTGCCTTTGATCAGTTTACATAATACAATATTAACACATATATATTTCATTGCATATACTGTACTGTAATTCGTTAATCAACGTACAGGTCGCTTTATGCAAACCACTTTCATTAAGAAAAGCAGTTCATATTAATAAAGCCGAAAAGTAAATAAATAAATTCAACATCAGAGCAGTAAATCTCTCAGAAAACAACAATTATCATAAAATACCTGACTAGAATAACTTACAAATACAATATAGTCTCGATTATCTAAATTATTTTTTAAAACTTTAAAAAAAAAAAAAAAAGAATTTGAATTTGAAAAAGAATACATATTAAAGGTAATTTTTAAGTTAATTCTTTTATTCATTTATAACAAAGTTCTGACTTAAAAAAGGATTTCGTAAGAATTAAATTTGAAATTTTCTGGCCCAATCATGACGTTACCCGACTCCAATTCTTTTTAATTATTTTCCCGCTTCATTCGCAGTGAATTTGTAACATAAGAAATTCGTAGTTCTGAAAGATCAGTGTTGTAGATTTTTACAACTAATCTTGGAATTTGGACAATCATTTTGGATTTTTAATAGATTCTCATAACTGCATTTTACAAAATCTTTCATTTCAGGAACTCCGAGCTTCTTTCATTTTCTAACAGACATTGATCGAAATTAATTCAGATAATCGAGATTTCCTCTAAAGCTAATAGGAAAGTTTATCAGAATAAAGCCATCATAAATAAAATAAAGAAAGGCTTAGCAATTACAAAACTGGTGGAATATTTTTTTACAAATAAATCTAACGGCATTTTTTAAAAAATATAAAATGCATAAAATTGCTTTTAATAAACAACATTCAATACCAATTAATTTTTAATAAATCCATCAAATTTTTAAAAAGCGAGTAACAACATACTTGGAAGCACCACAAACATCGCATTTAACATTAAGCATTTTTTTCCTTTTGAAAGCACAATAAATTTTAACAAACATTTCCACAGGCTTAAAATGAAAGGGGATTCTTCTTGTAAGCTACGAAGGACTTTTTACTACTTTTCCTAGAAACAGAAGGAAAAAAAATATTCATACATAGTTAGCATATTAATACATAGCATAGTTAGCATATTAATACATTCATACATAGCATATTAATATTTCTTTATCAAAAAAAGTGTACTATAATTTATTTAAATGACTTAAAAAATAAATTATGCAAATGTTGAATATAGGTTACATGCTCTTCCTCAAAAGTTAATACAAAACATGCTTGAGGAAGGGAGGGAGTCTAATCTGCTTGTAATTGGATATAAAAGCTTGGAACAATTGTATTTTGCTATGTATAAATTTTAGCATTCAACGTTAGAAGATGCTAGATTTGATAACGTTAATTCAATTGCCCCAAATTATTACTTTTACCAAACCTTCTGTAAAAGCAAAATAATAAATGAAAGATATCTGTTTATAAAATGAATTTAAATACTGAATGTGTCTTCCCATAGCTGTAATGCATAATTGGCATCGCTTTTTTTTAAATATATTTTCAATGAACGTGTCGGACACAGAAATGGGAAATAAAGACGATTCAAGAGGTGAACTTGCTAAATCTCATTTAACACCTTCGAGAAGTACTGGTAGCAGCCTGTCTATTTTTCGAGTTTGTCAGTCCCAAGTTGATCAATGTATTCTCACGAAATCCTGATTTAAAATTATTCCTCTACTAACCTTTGTTATATATGTAATGATGAGGTTCAACATCATCATTACATATATAACAAATTCATGTCTTATAGCAGCAATATATGGAACAGAGTAACACATGTGAATCACGAATCTTATCTTTATATTTCTATGTAATGAGAATTTCTCCATGCCGGACACTGATTTTAGTGTGACTGTTTAGATAAATCCAAATCATGAGTCCAACTATTCTATAATCGTGCATTACAATAATGCTAGATTGATGGTTTTTGATGTTTAACATCACCGCACGACGTAAACAACTCTATAACAAATTTGGATTCTTCTGTGAAGAATATAGACTGCCTTCGTCTGGTCTAGGCAAGCAGGTCTGTTTTTCAAAGAAAAAGATACAATTTTTCTGCATACAACCTTAATTGCTTATACATCTTCGTGCCTTACCGATATCCTTACTACTGTCATGAAATAATTATAATAAGTAAAAAAAAAATAATCTTAAACTGAAGAACAATTGTTATCCTTCTTCGAATTGAAAATACTAGAAAACAATCATAAAATTTTTTGACCTGAAGAAGGTCTTTTTGAAACTGAATTTTCTGTTATACAGCAGTTTTTAGAGTTCTTGGAATACATTGTTTGATACATAAAATAATCTAAAATTGCCGAATTAAATCTTTTTCCATCTATCGATTAGCTTAACGAACAGTTCGACTTCTGTTTTCTGAATTGTTACATTTGGTAAAATATAAAATCACACTTTAAATATATCTCACAAATATTTCATTTTATTTAGTATTAACCACAGAGTGGTATTAATAAAAAATACAATGTTTCCTTTCATAAAAATCGTTTGTTATTTTTTCAGTAAGTTTTTATTTCGTAATTATCGTCTGCTAGTTATCTTAATGATAAAATTTCTGATATGAAAAACATATGGTATTGATTTTTGAATCTGAAATTTGTAGAAAGTTACTTAAATATGTTTTTAAAAAAATATATCAGATAATTCTTATTCTTAATTAGCACGATTAAATTTAACTTACATGGTGGAGGAGTCTGTTCGTCTTTCGGATCCGTATCAGTGCTTTCTCCGGAGGTGATCGATTTTTCCTTTTCCTTTGGCGCCTTTTGCTGAAACGGCGAAAAAGCGATAATTAATATTCAAACAAAGTGAACTTCCAGCATTCCTTTGATTAAAAAGAATAAATAAGTGAATTATTTAATTACTTGAGGTTTCGGTGCCTTGTCGGGAAGAAGTGTTATTTTCCCGATATTTTTTCGATCGTGCATCTTCTGCATAGCCTCTGCTACCTGAAATTAATCAATAATTTATTCGTTATAAATATCACTTTATGCAAAATAAATAAGTAACAAAGCATTTTTCATATCCTGCGGAATTTTTTATTGAAAAAAATCTGCATTGGGTTTTTTAATACCTTTTATAAAATTATTTTTCATTTTTTAAAAATATATATATATATTTTTTTGCATTTTTTAATAAATAACTTTAGAAATTGAAATTCAACTTTACTGAATAATTTTGGTTACATTTTGCCGTTTCCCCTACCATTTTTAAAAATATTTACCAATCAAATAATTTATGAAGAAACAAGCTTAATTCTTATGAAAAAAAGTTAGACTAGCTACTTGGAACTTAGAAGCTATTTATTTCAATGACAATATTTTAGAATTTATTTAGTATTCTTTAGCATTTTTTTCACTTATTAAATTGTTTTGCTTCCTTAGAGTTAAAAATGTTCAGATTTCTCAATTCCGGGTAAAACCCACTTCTCTGAATCAAAGTAAATTCAGCAGCATTAAATGCCAATTTCTCTGCATTTAAAAATGTGAAATTTGTAAGCTTTGATGCTGTTTAGTTTGATCTGTCCTGCTAACGAATTCGCGTTGACTCAAAAATGTATTTATTTTTCTCATTTAAATCACTGTTTGCATATTTCAAATTTAACTCGTGAAATAAAATGAATAATTGATACAAAAAAAAAGGAAGTTATCATAAGTAAAAAGTAATTTTTTTAAAAACCCACCATCTGTTTTTCTTTATGTATCTAATACTATAATACGAGGAATGGTTGCCAAGTCGAAAATCGCCCCAGAATTAATAAACTCCGGTAAACTTGGGGGTCTGGGGTTTTTGGCCACGAGGAATGGTGCCGGTTTTGAAGCGCTACGGTAGAGCAGTTCGGAGTTACAGATAGGATATTTTCAAACTTTATTAGTTCGCCATAATGGCTACTTAAATTTTCAAGCGGTAACGTGCTGCCATCTATAGCCAATATGGCGAACTAATAAAGTTTTATGTTTATGCTGTTATAGGTTTATAATATGTTTCTTACGTATGTATATATGTTTGGTTTTTCTAAATAAATTTGTCAAAAATATTGAACTTCAACACACTTCAATCTTTACCTTTACTTTACCTTTGTATAGAATAGTTCCCTTTCCAAACTCTAACTTTGTTTAGAATAGTTTACAATGGTGCACTTTAACCGGTTATCTTTTCACCAACGGTTTCACAAATTTTCTTATGGCATGTATTGTTTTGATAAATCACAATTGAAAATTTAAATCTTCGAGTTAGCTTCGATACCTGTTTTCTCCGTGCGGTGCTCAGTCACCCGCTGGTTATTAAAAAGAAAGGATTTCAAAAAAAATTTCAAGAAAAAGAGGGGAAAAGAAAACTGGATAAGAATCAATTTTTCTACGCCCTTTCTCCATTTTGTTCGCGATTTCCATATTAAATTTCACACTTTGCCCTGTAACACATAATTCAATAAGTCACCGGTCTAACTAGAATTTCCACTTTATTCATCAACATACTCTCCTTCAAGATGACGAATTCAATTCATTCTTCCTCTAACTTTTCGATGCCTTTTATGTAAAACGATTTATCTTTGCTCTCAAAATATGCCTCAGTTTCGGTAATCACTTCTTATGCTCACCCTGGAGCATCTTTTTCCTGTTTGCAAAGAGCCAGTAGTTGCTGGGGGCCAAATCTGGAGAATACAGTGGGTGAGGAAGCAGTTCAAAGCGTTATTCATCCAATTTTACCAATGTTTTCATCAACTTGTGACAAGGGACATTGTCTTGGTGAAACAGCACTTTTTTCTTTTGCATGCGGGGCCGTTTTTTCTTGATTTCTGCACTCAGTCGATCCAATAATGTCATGCAATATTCATTCACTATTGATAGTTTTGCTTTTCTCGAGGAAAACTCTTGCTCGTTCCAAATTTCAGATGACATAATCTTGTCAACCGACTTTTGACTTATTGGTCGCTTTTGGGAGAGTTTCACGGGCTGCTGTCTGTGCAGCTCAGGATCTTTTTGATTCAGTTTTGTCCATTGTCATATACTGACGCAAGAAATCCTTTTTATTTCGCTTGAATAGCTCCAAACAGCTCTCTGAATCGTTGACGAGTTCTGTTTCTGGTCCGGTGTGAAAAAATCCAGTATCCTCTTAAAAAAGCAACTTGCGCATGCCCAAACTTTCATGTAAAATTGTTAAAACACCCCTTTCTGATATCTTCAAGGTGTCATGCAGCTTCATTTTGAGCTCTTTTAAAACTATAATCAGGAAAAAGGAATCATTTAGGCACTTTTAGAGTGAGAGAAAATCGAATTAGAATTACGGCTCTGACATTAAAGTTAATTTTCTTTCATCTTTTCTTTGTCGAGTTTTGGGTAATTAATAATAAATTTGTTAAATCAAGCATATCTTCTTTGTAATAGTTAATTCTCAGTGTTATTGCTTTGGTACATTTTCTTATTTACAGTAGTCGCTTTTAAGGCGTAGTTATTGTTTAAATTTTCATTTCAAAACGATTTAACAGTACTATTGTAATTGTACATTTATTATCTATTCAGATATTATAAATGTGAAAGTTTGGATGGATAGATGTATGAATGGATGTTTGTTCGTCTGGACGGAATGGGATGAAATTTAGCACAGAGATAGATTATAATCTTGAATAGAGCATGGACTTCTATTTATTCCGGTTAATTGAGTGATTAATTTTTTATTAGTTGTAAACTAACTTTCGTGCCAAAAAAGCTGAGGCCAAATCTCGCCAAAGATGAGTAAAGGCCTTATCACACGGCAAAATACCGTCAGCACTTTTTTTCAGCAAACGACAACGAAGTTACGTCATCTGTGTGACGTCGCTTCAAAGTTTCACATGATTGGTTGAATTTCATTTGCAGAAAATGTTTCTGTTACTATTGTTGGCAGGTGTCTGTCCTATTCTGTCTCAATTTCTGTCTATCCTATTCCCTATTAGTTCTCAAATTTTGTGAAATGGCACTATATGACGCTTTCCGAATGAGAATGCGTTCGGCTCACATCCAATAGCAACAATGCGATTATTGTGTTAACCAATCTGAATAACGAGTTAAACTACGTGCGTTCCTTATTTTTTAAAATTTAAATGACCAGTTCATATGTGAATAAGACAGAAAAATATTCATACGTAATCAGTACGCGATTCGTATTTAAATATTTTCTCTGAAAAAAAAAACTGAAACCCCTCCACAATTTTACAAAGAAAAAAAATGTGCTGAATGGAGTTTGGTCTCCCAGGTACTAAATTATAGAGAAGGCTAGTGTGAATACTCAAAGAAATTGAATCCGAATCATGATTCCACCTCCTATAGAGAAGAAGAGACAGAAGGAGAGAAAAAAAAAAGTCAGAATTAACGTACATCCTCAAAGGCCCATTCGGAGTCTGTGGTAACTTTGATTTTCTTGTCTTCCCAGAGCTTGAAGACCTTTGACACAACTCCTCGCACGTACTCGTGGCAGCCTTGCTGATACAATAAGTGGCGCAAGTGGAATCCGGCTAAGATCTTGTTCTCATCAAACAACTTAATTGGGCTGACTTTATCAACTTGCCACCACTGAAATGATTAAGGAAAAACGGCGTTCTCATTATAAGCATATATAAAGACTTCCACCAATACAGCAAATTTCATTGCGATATTAATTATTATTATTAATAGATTGAAAAATGAAAAAGTTTAATAAATAATTTTTATCTACATTTATTTTATTTAATTTTGTCAGTATTATTTTTTAAGAAAATAAATCGTCTGCTTGCTAATGCTATGAAGATTTATTTAGCATAGTTTAAAATAAGCATGATTTTATTATTTACCATATTTTGGAAACTTACAGAAAAAAACTTTATCATTAGGCGAGAGACTTAAAAAAATTCTCACTTTATGCAATTAGTAAAAATTAGGTTAGATTAAAGTAACATCGCCAAGTTAGAATTTTTCTGTGATGATAACTCGCCAAAAGGAGTAACCCAATCTTTGTAAAATTCTAGTTTTGAAAGGAAAATCTTTGCTGCGAGAACGATGGTGGACATTTGGATAGTTTTTAATATTTGGAATGATTTAACTGATATGGGAAAAAAATCAGTACCATACATTTTAATTTTATAAAAACAGGAAATCATTGTATCTTAGAAAATATTAGCTTTCTTAGAAATCAAAATAAATTTTATCAACCACACAAGTTATTCTAATTTTAATCTAAGTATATTTGACTAAATCTAAAGTTAAAATATCGAAATAAGCAACCTTCACTACATATAAATTTGTATTTTTATTCAGAAAACATTTATTATTTATATCTAATGATTAATATTTATATCTAATAGCATTATTTATTTCTAATAATTATTTTTATATCTAATTGTATATAGAAAATAAAACCTCAAGTTTTAAGAATGAAGGCAAATATAGTTTTAACAAGATTCGCACTGTTCAAAACCGATTTCATACTAAATATGCATATAACTTTATATAATAAAACATCTTTTTTTAAAGAAATTTTCTACAAAATTTCAGCATTTTAATACTTACAGATTTTGCGAAACTAAAAAAGCTTTTTGTTTCTCCAGATACAATGCTTGAAGTCCCTGAAATATTAAAAAGAAAAATAAGAATTTAATCATTATAAGGATAATATAAAGAAAATTATTGTAACAAAAAATTCTAAACAATAATATTTCACTAAAATTATGGGTGAATCCTTCAGAAAATTGAACTTTTCCGTTTTCTAATGACTATTAAATTATTATCCCTGATATTAAGGTAAATAGCAGTAGATGCAATTCCAATACATTTTATTTCGGATTGAAAGAAACAAAAACGAATTTAAAACACTTTGTAATATTACTCTGAAACATCTTCATTTATAAGATTTTAATTTCAATTTCGAAATATAAATAGTAATATTTAATAAAGAATTTACACATAAAATAATATTATCATATCAAATACATTATTTATTTCTCAGGAGTTCTTTCGTAACAATCGGTATCCTTTCCCCTTTTAATAATTTTATCCGAACATCAAAAATATTTCTTGAAACTGGCCGATCCGATTTAAACATATATTAACATTGAATGCATGAAGATAATAACTGTAGATCATTATACGTTCATATTTAAATCGGCCACTCACCATATTCATATCCGAGTGAACATTTGAAGAATGAACATATTTATATTTGCTGAAAACGTAATGATAATTCTAAATGATCAATTGCAATTTATTCGATGCTTATAGTAAAATTACTCAGGAGCTTTTGATTTTAATTCCATATGACTATTTTAATTCGAAAGATAAATTTACAATTTCTTTCTATTTTTTAAAAATTCATTTTTTTATAAAACCAATAAAATATTTAAGGCTAATAATAAATTTTTCTCACCGTATAAGACATATCTACCAAGTGGTTTGAGAAGACTGTATCCCTTGTTGACATCTTCTCCACAGACGCAATCGAGAACTAAATCTACTCCATCAGGAAGCAATCTATTGAGTAGAGTAAAGCATTTCAT
>JAPMOQ010005854.1:4702315-4716215 GCA_026543055.1 Argiope trifasciata
ATTACACTTCTGAATTCATAATTGTTATTTTAATTACTATTAAACATATTCAATTATAATTATTGCAGGAAACATTTGAACACATTTGATTATTATTGCCACTAGATGACGCCACTAACATGGAATCAAACTTTTATTTAATCAATCGAATAGTAATAGAAAATGTTATAAAACAAAAGTTCTAAGAATAGAAAATGTTGTATAAAATTAAATAAACTTAATAAAGCATTTAAAAATATTTATAAACAAAAGCGTTTAAAGAAAAGAAACAAAAGTTTTAATTTTCTACATTTTTGTCTTTAATTCATAACTCATAATAATAAATATTCAGGAAAGTTGAGAGCAATTCTTTCGCACTGCTGGATCGCGTCATCATAAGGAATCAAAATTTCATCATAATATTCAATAAAAATCTGATTAAAATCTGAAAATATTGAAATAGAACATTGCCATTTATTTATAAATAGGCTAAATTTCGGAACTCTAGTACATAAGAAAACGAATTTTTAAAAAATCAAATACAAAATTGCATTTTTTCAAACATGAAATGGGGCAAGTGAGAAAGGCTTAATGAAAGTGCGCAAATAAGATTGTTCTCAATGATGAACTTAAAAACATTCAATAAACCACTTATTTAATTAATTTACCACCCTTTGATATTAGTTCAGCCTTACCAGAAATTGATTTAATTAATAAAAATTATTATGTAATTAACAATGCATGCAATTATATTATATTCAGAAAAGAATTTAAAAATATATAGACAAAGTTATTTAAGCTATACATCATAAAATTGAGAAAAGAGATCGAACGCCTAGTAAAATGGAATACTTGTTTTCTAAAATTAATTTCTATTTTTCAGTTAACGAAATAGGCTAATTTCATTTAAAAATATGAATTTAAAATAAAATCAACAAAAAGTTGAATAAAAGATAGTTTATACTCTCCTTATTTGTTTAATAAAGTAAGTAGTATTAATTCTTTCCGTTCAAAAGTTTCGAATTGAAATAGTTTACAGATTTCAAAAAATTTCATAAACATATTAAAAGCAAAATTGCTGATTGAGAATTCTAGGATTAGTTTAACCTAAGACGACTAAATGTAAAGATGTCTCACGAACACTCAAAACCCAGAATTAATTTTTCTTTTATCTGCCAATGACAAGAATTTCCTATACAGATATACCAATATTGATTCTGGATTTCTACAGAGAAGTATCACGAGTACTTGGATGATAAGTCGAGACAATTAATAAATAGATTTCCTCCTGCTTTTTGCATGCTCAAAGATGATTGTTTAGCTATTAGAGAATATCCATTCGAGATACGAGTATATTAATGGGTGGTTCCATCTCGAAGACTATATATTTACCAATAATTAAAATTCTTACAACATATTGGCCTATCTTCTTTCTATGAAGACTTTATGTTATAGATTATTGTTGTATGAACATAGGCATTTGGTGTATCTACTTAAAACATATATAGAAATTGCAACATATGGCGTATATGAATCAATGATATACAATCAAAAATATAAAACCTAAATTTTTCTAAGTTTTAGTTTGAAACTGAATGGTTTTTCTTATGTTATAGAATAAATTTAAGTACAATATTATTTTTACGGTATGTCTTGCATAGAGCATTTCTTTCTTTCCTTGGTTTAACCACATAAGAAAAATTCGAATTTTCAAATCTGTTAGTCAAAAGATCATGATGCTACCAGCATGAATTGCTACTTACGGTATACATAGATCTACGATGTGTGATTACATGAATAAATTCCAAAAGCTACACATAATTTATTTTCTTTGCTTTAAAAAACACTTTTTTTTGTCATATACGTAAATGTAAACAGAACATAGTTTGCACAGTATAATTTGTTCAAAGACAGTTTTCTTGGGTATTCGAAGGAGATAAAAAGATGGGTGGTTAAAATTTAACTTTTTAATAAATTTTTCAATAAATCTGAAATTTTAAGACTATAAGGATCAGTTGTTTCTAAAGAAGAATATGCTCTAACAAATCAAAGGACATACAACGTGCACAAAAAGTATTTTATCAAATAAACACTTAACTATTATATCTGAAGAAAAGAAAGAAAAATATCTCAATAAACCACTAATGTGAAGAATCGTTTGTAAAATTTTGTGAAAAAACAATTTAAATTTTAAGCTCTTTGAAATATAATTGATATCCATATCACTTTTCGACTCCCGATACACAGATATTATTTCATTGTTCTCAAAAGAAAAAACGTGGAATATAGATACGGGTTCAAATATATGGAGAAAATATTCTATTTGTCCTTTTGTGAGCCTAGTAATAATCTAATTTGATACTCTTATCAAAATGTAATAGTTTTTTTAAACTTTCAGCTGTAGAAGTTCAAAATTTTATTTCTTAATTTTTTTATACAATTATTAATTTTAGTGATAATACGCCCCCAAAATAAAAATGTGAAGAAAAAATATCTTAATGAAGCATGATAACTAATATCCTTGTTCAAGAGATATAGATTGGGAAATTATAAAAACATTTTAAGCCCTTATTCTGATATTTATCTACCAAAAAGGAATGACTACTCATTGAAGTTATTATTTTTTCTCCTGAGAAACTAGGATAAAACTGAAAATCATTTAAAATATTTCAATAATTTTTTTCGCTTTTTTAGAATTTTAGAAAAAAAGAAGCAGTAAAAATTAGTCTAACTTGGCGATATAATTTGAATAAAAGTATAACTCATATGTCTCGACAGTATAACTATGTACGCATAATTTTTTTTTGCCTAAAATAATTGTTGAAATGAAAATATTAATTAACATAAAATTTTTATAGTAACTTAAAACAAGACTAGAGTTAATGTTTAGAAAAAAAATTTAGAAGAAAATGTTTTTATCTACATGGATGAAAATCTAAAATTTTAATCAATTGTAATAGATCAGAATTGTCATTCAATCAATTAATTTTATTTTTTACTTATTTTCTTCATTTTGATATTTATTATAAAAATATGCATCTCTAGTTAGAGATTTTCTCTTTTTTTAAAAAAAAAATAAATAAAAATTTACATTTTTATAGATAACAAGCAATAACTGTGTACTAAAATTTAGAAATATTACTTGACCAATATGTTGTAATGTTTTATGTACAAAAAATCATTTTATACTAGCATATATGTTATAATATTATTACAATTTTATAAATTTTAATATTTTGATATTATGAGTTCATATTTATTAATAGTAATACTTTGCTCAAAATCAAAATGAAACACCATTTTTAGGAACTCCTATATTATTGAGCTTCCCAAGAATTTCAGTATTAAAAAAAGACAATTGAAAATTTATTTATTCTTTTAACTGTTAACTTCTTTGAATTTTATAAATTAGATATTTTGAACATTAACTACACAGATTCTTAATTATGACATTTATACAGAAAAAATAATAAATATTATTATAAAATTAATATACAAAAATAATAATAACTGAAAGCTGTGAGAAAACTATTATTTTCAGCTGCATACAAGCATATGCCCAAGCTATTATCATAGTGCATATGTTTTGACAACTACGACATTATACTGCCAATACTCAACAAAGAAAAAAACAGTTGCCTAACTCAAACAAAACACACTTCTGAACAAATATCCATTAAAACAGAAGCCTAACAAATGATTAAATACTAGTACGTCTGTGACATATGGATGCTCAGCGCATAGATCTCCCTAACAGATGGTGCTCCGCAAACCGAGTTTATTATCATCTGACATTTCAAATCCAGTAATCGAATCGGAAGCCATTTCGAACTTAACCTTTTTATCATTATTTGATCACAGAAAAAATGAATTAAAAACTCCAAAAATACACACCATGCTTTCACCCGTATCAGGACTTCGCCTTCTGCTGGTGCAGATGGTTCAGGTTTTTTCATGACTTTTACTGCTTTCAGACCCCCGAAGCCGGTCAGAACAATCGCGCGAATTTCTTTTGGGGTAGCAGCGGAAGCATCTTCGGCGTTTTGGTTGACATTGTTTTCAGAAGCTTTGGAGTCGTCAGTTTTAGTGTCCCCCATGACTGAAAATTGTTAAGTAGAGATAACAGCTGTTAAGAAAAGAGATGTCCGTAGTCTTCGGATGACAGTTGGTTGACTGCTTTGTTACACAGCCGCATCGCCGGTAGAGGGTTGCCGCATTTTCATGCCAAAATGAGTTTTGGCGTCGCCAAGTATCGTGCCAAATAGAAACTGGAAGTAAAAAAGCTTTATTTATGATTTGACAAGTTTTCTAATAAAATAAACGTTCTTAAATTATGAGTTGTGGTCTCAAACGATATCTGGGTCGTAGAAAATTTGATAAAATGTCGTCCTGTCATATTTTGGTATATTAGTAACAAAAGTCTCATAAAACTAATTCATTATAATATATTTTTTTGGATTTGAATATTGAATTTTTTTGGTGATTAAATAATATGATTGCTTTAATAAAATTGTTTCAGAGTCAGAGTAATTTTTTTGTTCATAAAATTTCTCTTACTCATTTTTGCATTAAATAATAAAATTATTCTTGATCTTTAAATGTTTGAGATCTTAAAATGTTTTATTGATAGATTTATATGTTTAGTTAAATTGATAGATATTTTTTAAAGAAAATACTAAAAATTGACTTTATTTTAAATATAATGGTCTGTTTTTAAGGCCTCTAATTATAATTAAAAGTTATGGATTATTTTTGAAGAGCATCCAAAATAGCAAAACTATCTTTAAAATTACATCAATTGTTATAATTAAATTTTTTTAAATTTCTAATGGAAAATCATTTACAATGCATTCATCAATTTGAGAATAAGAATTATCTGATATAAAAATGAGAAATATTAATCTCTTTTTGATGTTTAGCATTACGTAATAGAGAAAGTAAGAAGAAATTATATTTAAAAATTAGTATAATTTCTTTATATTAATTTGAAAATTATAAAAAATTACCTAATATATTTATGAAAATTTAATATTATTATAAAAATTTTAATATGGCATTTCTTTAAGAACTTCTTCTATCATTTGATGTTATAGAACTTATCGATTCGTTTTTAAAAGGACGAAGTGCACTAGATATTAAAGTTTGTTTTAAAAAAGTATTAAATTTGCATAATTTTATATGAAAAAATGACTGCAATTATATTTAAAATAAATTATTCATTTCGTAAAATTAATAAAAACTCTTTAATTCGTATGTCAATTCAAATCTTTGTCATTCGCCTATAAAATTGATTCATCTTTTTAATTTTATTTTAATGAACTATGAAATTTGAATTAAATTTATAGCAATACAAAGCCTAACTTTTTATATATTAAATCTGATGAATCGCTTTTCTGTTTATAAAATTGTGTATCTTTGCATAAAACATTAGTTTAAAAGTATGAATTACTTAAAATTTGCAAACGATAATATTTAAACTTTGAGAAATAGTTTTTTTTTCTTTTTACGCATGGCAACTGAAAAGACTGCAATAAAAAGATAATTCTATACTTTGAATATTTTGTGGAATGCTGAAATTACGTTCAGAGGATTAAATAGATTTTTTCAAAAGTCGAATTTTTGTCATCAAATTAACATTTTAACTCGTAACTGTTATAGAATATGTTTTTGTTTTCTGTAAGAAATTGTTGTAAAGACAGTTGATTATTGTTAATAGAAATAAATGGACAATTTTTAAAAGAAGGAAAAAAAGTTGCATTATATAAAAAAGCTCAGAGACTAGATAAAATTTCTGAACTGATTTAGCAATTGCAACAAAATATCAATTAAATTTATTTTTGAATAGTTGAGTAATCTTTTTCAAAATGGAAGCGGATTTCAGAGAACCCTTCATGTTTCTTGCTCCTAACTCGTTTTCTTATCACCCATAGGACAACTTATCTATAAAATTACTAATCATTCAAAAAAGATTCAAGAGGCAACTAAAAGCAGAAAAGGTAAGAATTATTTTATGAGATATAATTAAAAGACCATTATATTAATATAAAATGTGCAAATCAGGAATTTAAATTAATACATATATAATTAACATATGTATGAATAACAATAATTATTTAAAAAAGTAATATCAACACATAGTGAGTCATCATGCATCCGACCATTTTTGGAATGAAGTTACGCATGGTACTGAGGCATGCATGAGAGATAGCATACTATGTATAGATGATGAGCAATAAGCTTTTGTTAAAATTAGCTGTGTTAAATGGCGTGTTAATATCTTTCAAATCATATTTTTTGGGTATAAAAATGCTACATTCTTTTACTTTAACTGAAATTGTAATTTACGATTGCCCAAAACTGGATATTTCCATATGATAAAATCCCAATAATTCACACTGTGTTTCTGATATTACTGTCATAAAAAATATCCAAAACCAAAATTTTAGAAAAATTGTTTCAATGGATAATTTATGATATGAATGCAGGGGAATATAAATATTAACTATATGATGTTTATTAAACCATACAACTACACTTTCCTGTTTTATTTTATTTATTTGTTTTTTGGTGGTTTTTAAAAATTTGCTTATCAGACAAATTAATACCATTTTTACAAGGCATAATCCATAATTTTTTTTTATGTTAGAACTTTTTCAAACCGAGTTTTTTTAAAGTATGTAATAAAGTGAAAAATAGAAGTTGGACTTTAATTTTGTTTTTGTGATATATTTCAATCCCTTAAGGAAAAATGCATAAAATTGATAGAATGGGCGTATATTTTTGGTAAAATTTCTACCATTTTTGTAAATTTTTCATAATTGAAACGGTTGGAAAATTTTTGAATTTTTATTTAGTTGTATTTCCAAGTCCTTCAAAACTACCGTTTTTGTACGAAAAGAATATTATAAAAGAATATCCAAGAAAAAAGATAATTTTTGTTACAGCATTTAAAAATAATTAAAAATAAATTTATTTTGCATTTTTTTATTTATAGTAATTGAAATTAATGGAAAAGTTATTTATAATGTTTTAACTTTTTTTTTGTAATTCAGAAGTAAAAAAATTATCAAGAAGGTTGCAGTGAACCTAATTTATTCATTGCAAATTCTAAAATATTTAATCCAACACTTAAGTTCTCATTTTCATAGCCAAACTTCAGCTTGGGTTCTGCCCCGGTTTGTCATAGGATTTGAAAAATGAAAGATGAACTGACTGTGATTTTTTGTTTCTTTGAGAACCGTTTTGTTGTGTCAGATATAAACTGGTATTCCATTGTCTAAGATTCAAAATCGAAACTTATCATATTTACTTCAGAACAGAGCTGGAAGTAGGACATTCGGTTAGTATCGTTTCTTCAATTTGTATCGAGATTGGTATTGGTCTAATGCCATGATGGGATTTCTTATTTTTGGGAAATATGTTTAGGGCATATATTGATAACCTCGGTTACATCAATGAGAGATGATGTGGATGGAAATTATGGTTGATATAATTAATTTAGAAGAAGGAGTGAGTTTCTGAGTGGGAAGTGCTATATGTAATATTATATGGGGAAGGGAGCAGCTATCACTTAGTGTGAAAGCAATTATTTAAGAAAAGGATTTCACCTTTTTTGTTATAAAGAAGTTTGGAGTAAATTGATAGATTTTAAAGGGCAATATTATTGATGCTTAAAGGGATTTTACTGAATTATGTCAAATAAGTTAATAAGGAAAAAAATTTCTTTGAAAAATAGAATATTGTTGCTTTTTGATATCTTTGATTTCTTTGAAACCATATGACGCTGGTGAATGTTCACATTCTTTTTATACAAATAATTTTTTTTAGAAAGATATATTTTGATGTGCCGCTTGCTCCAACTAGGTTTTTAAATAACATTCAATAAAACACTTATAAATTTTAGTATTCTATAACTGGAATAAATCTGGCAAAGCCGAAAGAAATATAGTTTATTTTAAAAATTTGTAAATTTCCTAACATATATATGCATGTTTTACTTATTTCTCTTCGTAAAAATCCTTCCCAATGATAGTTTGATTCATCATTAATTTAGTTTAAAAACTGACTTCGAACTGTTTCTGTTTATTTTATTCAAACCCTAATTACTCTTTTCTGATTTGTTGCTCATTTTACTAGGTAGCAAATATTTGGAGGACATAATCAACTTAATAATTCATTGGAAACAATCAAAAACAACATAATGGAAGAGATAAATGTTATTATAGCTTACTTTAAACACTAAAATTTTTTTTTAATAAATTGTCTGAAATTCAAAGCTGACAACTGCAGGAAAAATAGTTACTGTCATAAAGATGGATTCCCCTCTCTCCCCACTTCTTCAGAAAGTTCATCCACTTTATTGACTTCGACATGCCAATTCGAACGATGATTGCCTTTATTGGATAAAGATGTAAACATACCTTTAATCTAGAATAATAACTTCTAATTTGTTGCATTATAGATTAAATGTTGTTTTCTTTACAAACGAATTTATTTGCAAAAAATAAGCTTAATACAGTCGCAATTTTTATGACTGCTACTTTGGTACTTCGAAGAGCTCATAAGTCAATTCGATAAATGAAAGTTTATAGTTTTCTGCTCAAAAATGTGGAAAGTTAATGTTATTTTCGAAGATTATGCATCTTTAATTGTTAGAATTTATAACATCGGTCTATCAGCGAGTCCTGATTGGTGATATTTTGGTGTTTTCATTGTGACCCATTTCAAAAACTTTGTTTTACTTTACGTGTTTTTTTCCTTATACATGAATACCTTGGCAAAAGAAAAGCTGTAGGTGGCTAAAAATATATACTAATAAATCTGATCTTTTATTCAGATGGAAAGGAAAAAATGTAAATAGCGATTTTAAAGTATAAAAATTGTTTTAGTTTTTGAAAGAATTTTTTTCTGTTGTTTTGATAAGCATAGTGAAGAAAGAATGTAAATATTAATATAATTAATATTTGGTCTTTTCTTGTGTATAGGGATTTAGGAAATAAATATTCTCAATCACTATTAAATATCATACAAAGAGTAGATTGGTAGAGTGAGAATTAATTGATAATCTAGATAAGACCACACTGTTATTTTCTAGAAAAATGCTGGGAGTCTAAATTACAACTTAAATTTTATTTTGAAGATAACAATCATCTGAAACAAAAAAGATGGGATAAAAATAATTAGTCCGTATAACCAAACATTGATTAATCTATCCCATTGATATTATCAATCTATGAACAATTTTAATACTAAATTACAACTTTGATTTGAAGATAATCTCCTGAAATACAAAAAATAAGATGAAAATCGTTAATCCATATAACCAAATATTGATTAGTCTAGCATATCGATACTGCTGATGTATAATATGAACATATAAAATTGAATTTGTTTGGATAATGCAGCTTCTGTTATTACTACCAATCTCTAATTATTCCAACACTGAGAACCAATTAGTCAGGTTGATTGACATTTTACTTTGATAATCAATAACTTACTAGATTGGAAGGTAGATAGATTACATGGACAGCATTGATTAATGAATAAATGTTTCATAAATTTCGGAATATATCCTTGTTAATTTTTACTTTCTTGTAAATGAAACATGGCAAAAAATAATATTTGTCTTTTATATATATTTTTAGTTATTTCATTCATTTATATAATTGTTGCCAACCTTAATTTAACTATGATATAATTTCAAAAATATTAAATGACAAATATCTTTAATAAACAAGAACACATTTTGCCTTTCGTAGCTATAGCAATCCCAATTTTTTCCAGTGTTTAAGTACAAGCTCTAATTTATTTAGTTTCTTGCCCTATATTTAAAATATATCAACGATCTTATATAGTTTTTTAGATTTCCTTATGAAGAAAATCAGCAGAAAAAAGGTAGCTTTTTGTTGAGAGAAAGCTTTTAGAAAGTATATATTTCTACAACAGCACTTCACTCCCCTTTACACTTGAAAAAACTTGAAAGTAACATCACTGATGTAGCACTTTCTTATCTCCTGGAAAGACAATAGAAGCAGATTTCAAATGCTTTTCTATTGCAGAAAGTATTTTTCCCGAGTTTGAAATATCTTGTCTTCTATGTAAGCATGAAACGGAGAATATTTATTGATAAATAAATACTAATTTAAAAACTTCTATAAAAGTTTTTATAAATGAATACAAAAATAATATCCTATCTGTATATTTATTTTGGCAGTACACTTTTATGAAATTTATTTCTTTAATTGTAGCTGTATCAAACTTTTTAAAACTGAAGTAAAGTGTGGACAAAAAATAAACAAAAAATGTTTTTGCTAAAATTTTATTTCCAATTAAAATTTATTTAAAAATATAATTTATTTGTTAAGGCTCATCTGTGTTAAATCAAAAACTCTGTCAGTTCACTTATTTAAAATTTAAGATACATCACTAGAGTTAGAAAGTACTATTTGCTACTGAGTATAAAGAAGATTCATGCGACGCCATTGTGATTCAGATAATTAAACTCACAATAGCGTTTCTGTCATTTCTAAGGCATCATGATGTTTTTTGGGATACTTGATTGAGTAGTGAATCTACAAAAATGCGTGAACAACAAGCAAAGAACTGTAATGGTATCAAGTTAGTAACAACATCGAATTGTCTATTAAGTGAACATCTTGGGAAAAAACAGTAACACCAATGGAGTTTTTTAACAAAAAATGGAACCTTTTAAAGAAAATGAAAAAGTCTTAAAGATTAAGTCCAAATTCAAAATATCTGTTCACAGATATTAATACACTCACATGGAAAGAAAAATTTCGCGACCGTAAATAATATGGGTTTGTATATTCACAGTTTTATCCAGATATAACTTAGCCAAATATAACGCATTCGATATAAAATTGTACTATTATTTTGAAATAACAAAACATTGATTTTGCACAGGAAAAGGAAAACAATTTTCTTTAGCAGAATGTAATGACAATTAGTGACGTATTTTATGCATCAATATATTTTAGACATTTTTGGAACTGTTAACTTATTTAGTATTTATAATTAAAGACATATCACTATTTAATATTACAAAAAGTACAAATTTAAAAATCCGAAAAAAATATTTTTATGTTAATATTTAATTATGCATGTTATTATTTAATATTACAAAAAGAGAATTGTTTCAGCTGAAATCCATTGTTGGACTTAAATAGATCCCAATAAAAATAGTATCGAAGAATTATAGAAATATTTAATGTATGAGATAAAAAAAAAGAATATTACATTATTATATTTCTTATCATATAAGAAAAAATCCCATAAAAATTGGAAATATATTTAAAAAATTAAAAATGAATTAAAGAGATAAGAATTGGGAATAACTCTGTAATGTATTGTAATTGAGTAAATGTACTTGTCAATAACAATAACAATTAACCTAAGAAAATTATCTAGTAAGTTGTTACTTTTGAATGAGTCATTTAAACACAAAACTTTAATTATATTTAGATATCATCAAATTGGAATTACAGAACTCGTAACAAAGATTATTCATGGTAACATCATTGAGAAAATAAAATAAAACCTATTTTGTTTTAAAAAGTCTCTTTATTTTGAAGTCTACATGAATATTTTGACAATCTAATTAGTCTGCTTTGTAATGAGCTTATAAACCATTAGTCTAATTAAGAAAATCTGCGAGCTCGAATAACCTGAACTAAAAACCTGGTTAATTTATTTGCACAAACAAGAGAATAATTATTTTATTGTTTACTTCAGAGAAATTTTATATTATTTTTAATCTGCTTTTTTAAAAAGACAAAGTAACTTAAAAATTTTACATAGGAGTCATCTCTATTTAAGACACCATTTTCAAACTATAACTGAGAACTACTTGTTACTTGTCATGCAAACATATTAAAGCAAAAATCAAAGCAAAATAGCAAACGGAAAATAATAAATAAAACTTGACTAATTTTTAAAACTGAATACTGTTCTTAATCTTAAAAGAAATATGCTTGAGTTAATTGTAGCGTAATTATTAAATTTTTTAAACAATTCTCGGAGCATATTTTTATGAATATAATTCAATCTCTGATTGATTTTTTAAATACCGAATTCATGATACAGGGTACATAATGATTTTTAATTAACCAAAAAAATAGCAAATTTATTTTAAAATATGGACCGATTGGATTTTTTATAATAGCCTAACTCTGTATAAAATAATGAAGGTGCACATAATGATTTGAATTTCTTCCATTCTTTCTACGATAAATAAATGAGATAGATTTTAAGGAATCAGGAACCCATCAGTGAAAGATAAGATCCTCTTTCCGAAAAGCAGTTTCCTCAAGTTTCCGTCAGTCGCCAAATTGGGGGATGCTATTTCGCAGCCGAGTTTCTCTATCGATCCGGACATACAGGTGGCTCTTGGGTGCTGACACAGACGCAGGGAGGAAACAGTAACCATCCGCGTCTGCTGCCACGGGAGCGGAACACTTCACTCACTTGTGGCTTTCATCTAACTGCACTTAGCAAGAAGTTCACACACATTGCTTTCTCGTTTCGGCTCGAAAATTCACTGGCATCAATTTCGCATCGCTATTCCCAGATGAATTTCATTTTGATGAGTTTAACAAGCACTTACCGTTGGGTTCTTTACCTTTTCTTTTCTTTTTTGTATGTATCAGATCGAAATGTTTTATGTGAACATAGGGTGATTTTTTGTTCCAAAACTTTCTTTGTTGAACAGTGTTTCTTTTAAATTTCAGGTGAAATGTTGAAAGTTTTTTTTAATTCATTTAGATGGTGTAGTTAAGGGATCAGGAATACATAAAATCTGAAATGTGACTGTTTTTGTTAAGTCTTGGTGATAATTTTGAAACTTGTATTCTTTTATTAACCTTTTCAACACAAAAAAGTAATACGATTCATAATTATTCAATTAATACATGGATTTTTTTATTCCTAAAAGAACAATTACATACATTGTTTTAAACTGAGCTCCACTGAGAACGGATTTTTTAAAAATCATTATCTAGATATTTTTAACAATAAATGAATTAATGAATGTCAAAAAGATGCACTATCTTGAATGGTGACTGAAAAACATTTGAGTGCAAAGGGTTAATTTTAGAAAAATAAGCATCATGAATAATTTTATTTAACATGATTACTGATAATTAAAAAATAAATGACTGTCTATCGTATGAGTCAAATGCAGTGGCTTGGAACCATTCGGTCTCAATTTCTGGCCGAAAGATTTAAAGATTCCAAACCTTATACCACAAAAGTTTTGCTATATACGCATTGATATAGCTTGTTGAATTCGATGTTAATGATCTAATGTCTTAAAACTGTCAAGATGTAAAAATTTCAAAGTAAAATTTTAGTAGATATATTGATCCAGTTATCTTTAATTAATGATGGTTTAAAACACGTTCGTCTTAGCGTTGGTGTTTATTTGATAAATTAACTAAATGAAACTCCATTATAAAACTCGATTATATATTTTAAATTTCAGTCACGAACTTTCTTAAAAATTTGGTTATTGTTCGACTTCAGCATTTCTGGTATACTATATTCATGTATAAAAAATTATTTCTTTATAGTTATCATTTAACCAATAATAAACTTAAATGCTTAAACATGACAGATACCTCTGTCTATTAAGGAGAACCACATTTTTGATTATATCCTCTGATTTGATAAAAACCCCCAATTTTTAAATAAAACTTTCTGGAAGATAGTATTATAAATTATAAAGTTGTCTTTTTATTTGCTGAATATCTGATATTCAAACACATATAAAATAAGTTTAGGTAATATAATAGAAAATTTTAAAGCAGAAAAAACTGAAAACTATTCAGAATGTGCTACACTATGGATGAGTTAAAATGTGTAAGGACATATTTCACCTCAAGATTATATTTCATGACTTTTTTTA
>JAPMOQ010005854.1:4721215-4738690 GCA_026543055.1 Argiope trifasciata
CCAGACCGTTGGACCTACAGCTACCAAATTTGGTATATGTGTACATTGGAGGTTGGGAATGTGCACCTCGGAGCCCTTTTTTCGAATTTTTAATTAGAATTTGAATTCATTAAAATTTAAGCGAAATTTCGACGATTTTCCGCTATAACTTCCGAAAATATTATCGCACAAACATGTTTTTAACATCAATTTAAAGATTAAAAAATTAGCTTTCTTATGGTATCAGTGTTTTAATGTATAACTTAAGCGTCTATTTTTAACGAATTTTTAAAGGAATATTTTAACCATTTTTTTTTGAGCACGTGACTGGATAAAATAAAAGAAAACAATGACGGAAGTTCAAATAAAAACAAAACTTTCATCGTAAATCAAGTCTAAAGAAATGATACTTTTAGCACGTGACTGGATAAAATAAAAGAAACATAAAATGTGATATTTTCTACAAAAATAAATGCAAAGCAGAGGTTTCTATAATTTTTTTTCAATATCTAAATCATTTATTCAACAAATCTTCTTTATTTATGGTAAACCTGATTGAATTTAGACAGGATCTGCATTAAACTCCCTACTATGGCATATTATATAATCGTTTGCAGTATCTGTATCATTAATTCCATAATTTTTTTCCATTATAAAATGTGATAGTTTTTAAAAAATAAATGCAAAGCCAAGTTTTCTATAATCGTTTGCAACATCTAAATCATTTATTCAATATTTTTTTTCCTTTTTCGCTTTTAAAAAAAAAACATATTTAATATTTTGGCAACACGACGGAAAAAAAAACATTTTTAATTTCTGGCCTATCAATGTCCGGCATTACTTCAAGGCTAATGAATATGTGATTCAATTGAAATTTTTAGAACGCATTACTCATGGCGAACCAGCTGGTCGCCAAAGGCGGCTAGTTTTTAAATAAAATAACAAAAAAAAAAATCGTATAATGCGTTTGTACCTTCTGAAATTAGTTTTTTCTCCCAAATCTGTATCTCTGTATCAATCCACGCGAATGCGAACATATGATAAATCATTTATCTCTTATAACTAGAGATTACTAAGTGGACCAATTCAGCTATCACTCGAAACTAAGAAAAAGTCAAAACTATTCCCTGATCAATTTTTATCGCATATATTGATAAACTGATGTCATCAAAAATATATTAAATTTTAGAAGATTTAGATACACATTTTAGATCAAATCATATACGTTTTAGAATCGGGATTTTTGAGACAACATAAAAATTAAGAAATAAATATTTTTTAAACAAAAACCTTTTTGGTATACTGTCAATTACTACATGGCCGAAAAATCTGAATAGGAAATTTCTGAGTTTTCTCCTCTGGTTGTTCTCTTAAACAACATTGCTCAGAATTCGGTAAACTTGGTTTGCAGCAACGCATTAGCTATTGCTGACTGAGGTTTCTCTCGATTTTCCTCAACTGAAACACAAATGCACACGAATTCCACCAGGAAGCCAAATTATCATTTGTGTATTGTATCTAAAGCGGGTCTTCTATTTAAATTGCTCAGCATGTGTTTTGAACAATAAAAATTATCATTGTCACACCCTTTATAAGTTTATGTTTCATAAATTCCGGTGATCATCGGTGAACACTAAAGAAGATATGATTAATCATAACAAATTAAAGGTCAAGGACAGAACATACTTCATTTTTAAATGACTGTGTTGTACACTCGTGAAGCAGGAGAATGGAGACTGGCTGTCCTAGTTGTGCTGTTTCATAGTTTTTCAGACGGCGTGTGCATTTTTGGCTGATGGTTACCAAACAAACTTAGTCATTTCCTACGCTCGCGTGGCAAACGACATCAGGAAAATATGTCGGCCTGACAACTGCTGGTCGTAAAAAAAATAGCGGATTCAAGAACACCTGACCGTCACACAAATACCAGCAAAAAGAGATCAACAACCTTTTACGAACAGCATGATCATCGGTGATTTTTTTTCTGGGTTAAGTTTGAAGTTTCATAATATTCATGACGTTTCATATATTTTATTAATGTGTATCGCTGCTATATATTAAATATAATTATAATATCTTACTTTTAATTTTAAATTTCAATATTTTAAGCATTTCAATGATAGAGAGAAAATTAAAATTTTATGAATTAAAAAAAAAGGGTGTACATTAAACACCTTTTTCACTTTCTTTTAACAAATAAGACAATTTATATACATGAAAAAGAACGAACTCCTGATATTGATTAATTTCCTCTCAGAATACACAATATTGGAATTTGTGGATGTCCGAAAACATATTTTGAAATAATGTCTGTCTATTGATAATCACAATATCTAAAAAATAAGAAAAATAAATAAATAAAATTTGGAATATTTTCTTAATATGAAAATCGTAGCTCTTTATCAAATATCAGATGTAAATCTTCATACTAAAGACTGCCTGCTTATCTCCCAGCCCTCATGAAAGTGAATACCAAATTTTTTCAGTAATTCAGGAATGCAATGCAGTTTTTTCTATAGAATCTTTATCAGATTTCAAGATGAAATCTATGTTCAAGGTAACTGCTCAACGGTATAATTATTCGTGGGCATGTGAATGTAGTAACTTAAAAAGGGCATTAGAATTATGAAATAGAATATGTGATCTAGATTTCGTAACTATAGATTCACGCCAAATTTAGACTCAATTATTCAACAAAAAGAGATTCAAAGCTTATATCCGATTTCACAGCTGAGCACAAAGCGCTATTTATTTTAGAATTAAAAAGGAAATGAAGATAAAGTTTGATTTCATATCAGTATAATGGTTATTAATTATTTTATTTCATTTTGATAAGAACATAATTTAAGTAATGATACATATAGAAGAATATGCTTGAATAATGAATTACACAAATATTTGTTTTATTTTAATGGCTTAATGTCCATAAATTCATATTTTTTCATAATTGTAGCCAGTAAATATAAAATATTGCTAAATCTGAATTTTAAAATATACATTTTTGGAATTAAAACATGGGATAAGGAAATTTTTATGATTTTGTAATGAATTTCGAGTTTAGTTGCATGTGTTTCTACAAACAAAAGAGGAAGATATGAGTGAGGGGAGGTTTTGGCATTTTATCTGCTTATAAGTAATCATAAAACGATTTAATAGCAAACTGACTTTATTTTTTCATATTTCCATTAATGAAATTATTTTATCTGTGGTGATTATATTTGTTCTCGGCTTTTTCTTATATTTCAATTACAAACTTAATATGGCGAGTTATTAGACATATTTTTATACATTAAAAATGGAAATATACAATTAAATGATATAATATATGTCTGATTATAATGACTAGTTACACACAATTATCTTCAGAATGGGTCTTAGAAATCTTCTTAGCCAACCATTTCCTGTATATTCTTAATAAATTTATAAAGGGTCATTTATAAATGCTGTACAATATATTATTACACCTGTTTTTGACTAAAATGAATTTTTTATTTTACTAACAGACTTTTTTCCAAGACTCCAATCACTCATAAAAAAGAAAGTAATAGAAAACCGAATGAATTTATCATGAATGAATAGAACATTAAATGTAATCGTGATTATTTTTTAAAATCTTTTTTGACATAATCACCATGGTTATCTTTAACATTTGAGGATTCAGGCCTTTGTCATATCAGTGGAAAAGTTTTTCTGCAAGCTATCAAAGAAAAAAAAAATGCAGTCAGTGATGTGAAGTGGGCATTAATATTCCTCATTAATGTAGAAATTTTTTGAATTAAAAAAATTCTTTTAAAGAAAGAAAGTGGAACAGGAATATGTAAATATTCAATCTCTAAAGAAGCAATTTAGACATGCTGATTTCTGAACTCGTTGTCTGAAATTCTAGAATTCACCGTTTTTCTTATTAATGGCATGTCCAACTCGTTGAAGGAGATCTTTTTCAGAGGTATCGAATCATGTCCCTCTTCATGAGGAATGCGATTTAGAGCTGAATAATTTTCAATCCATCACTGAAATAAAAAGCTGGATAAAACTCGAAAATAATAATTTTGAACTACTGAAGAGCTACTAAGTAGCATTTCGTCATTGATGGTACCAATTTTACGAAGCAGACCTGGTACTCTCATATGACAAATACTCAATATTCATGGTGATTATTAAGAAAAGTAACCACGATTGTCCTTAACTTTTGGTAATAAATTCATTTTGTTTCCCTTTCTTCTCTTTCTTACTGTCCATAGTAACATTGGGAAAAAAGAAAGGTTCTCATAATTTCAAGGTTTCCAAAGATGATAGAGATGATAAAACCATTTAATTGGACTATTAAATTGAAACAATATTACCACATCTTTGTATAAAATCTGGACCCTCTCACGTTTCTCATATAAACGAAAGTATTTCCTTTTTTGTAAATTGCTTTTTTGGGGTTTTCTACCTTTAAAATGGTTCCTACCTTTTTAAGGATAAAGTCATTTAGTGAAATGGTAGTAAGTCAAAGCTTTAAGGTTTCCCCGGGAGATATACATCCACATATGCTTACCCCTTTTATACATTCTGGGCATATAAGCAAGAATATAATATTAATTATTATAATATATAAATTATTAATTGGTATCATACTAGTCATACTACTGACCTCCCAGCCGGGCGAGACGCATGGATAAACCACGTAAAACTGAATTACTGGACCGCCGCAACAGTAACACTGGCAAGAACTGTAATTGAGTCCTAATGGCCATCACCGGCCACGGTACAACACTCCCCGTAGGGAATACGTCCGACATCGATGGGAGGATCAGACTCCCACCTATTATTGTACCCACCAGGTTGGCGAGATCCAACCACCATGCCAAAAGCATCTCATCCTCAATTAAGAGGTGCCCTCTAAGGGGGTCATTATTAAAAGGTATGAAAAACGAGAAATTAGAAAAAAAACTAGAGCTACTTTGAACGACTAATTTTTGAGATAAAAATAATTCTTTTGTTTTTCAGCGTACATTTATGCCACTTCATTAAAGAAAACCAGTAAGTAAAATCAAGTAAATTTGTTGTTAAAGAAGCAATATATTAAAAACTGGGTTCATTATATTTCATACTGAAATGCAATTGCCTTCTAAAATGTTGCTTCTTCATTTAGGATAATAATAATCAGCACTAAAGCTTTCGCTTCAAAACTGGCTATACTTTTCAATAAATTTTTGAATCGTTTCTAAACGAGTTAAAGCTATGAGATACTCTTGTCAATATCTATAACCTTCAAAATATAAAAAATAATCTTCAAATTCCTATCCGTAATAATTTTTTTAATAATTTAAATAGAATAGTGGCTTATTACAATTTCCACTGTTGCAAAATAAATCCGGTTTCTAGCAAAATATTATTAAGTTTTGAAAATACCGAAATTATTTATTGTGAATAAAAAAAAACAAAGGTATTCAATTTTTCATAGTTATAAAAAATAAGGTCGCAAACTTAAGATAAAGAATAAAATTCTGCTTTTATAAACACGAAACAAATCAAATTTAATACAAATGACGGAAGAATGGAAAATTCTCTCAAATCCGTAACAATGTTGCTACAATATAAATCAAACTTGATATCAGAATTTAATTTTACACGCAAGACGAATTAATGTAAGCAGCAAGTTTGTTTATGGACAATTGATTTCTTCTTTAATAAATCAGAAGCAAAAAAAAAAAAAAAAATCGTAACATTTTTCTCCTATATCAGAATTTAAAAATAATTATTACGTTATTGTATAATTATGTCTTAAAATGTAGAAAATGGACTATAGCAATTAAGAATTAACTTTTAAAAAGATTTAATGGAACTCTTTTCTTCTTGCTGTTAGACAAACACTAAGTTTCCTAATTCCAATTAGCATCTTAATCATTTTCAAAAAGCACATGAAACATTAATTTTGTGGATGCGAAAAGTTCCCTGAGCTAACATTATTAAATTTAAATGAATTAGTGTATTTAATTAATGTGTTTAATTTAGGCATTCTGATTAAGATAAAAAATAAAATTTAAGTGAAATAGATTAATTAGTGCAAACACTGATTACCTTCATTCAAGGAAAATGCTTACATTAAAGTACCCAGATTAAAGGTTACATGTATCTTGAAGGAAATGTAACAGTTACTAAGGTAATGGTGATTAAGTATTTACAATTCATTTAAGGAATAATTCCGCGCTTTAATCCTTTTGAAATGTTTAATTGAAAATCCAATTACATCTTTTTAGAAAATAACATGAAATGTAGAAAAAGTTTTGCTTTATTTGTTCGAAGATTAATTATCCTATGCAATTTATTGCGATATGATAAAAAAGTACAAGAGTATTGTGAAAATATTTTGACAAATTTATAATACATTAATTTGGCATTGTTTGATTATAAGATTCTGTTACATTTTGTATCTTTATTGTATCCTTCAATCCATTTTTGAACTGCTTTTTCATCTTGACTCTGACGCAACTTCGCCCAAACTAACCATAATGTCATGAAAATTAAAAAATTAAAAATAAATATAAAAAACAGTCAATTAATCCATCTTTACTCATATAAAAACTTCATCATATTCACCTACTTTATTAACGTATTAACGCATTTTATTTCCTTGCCTTCATTCACTCAAGGGGGTGAGTTAGAATTCATAAACCTTTTTTAGCACAATGATAGACTTGCTAACTAAATTTTATTATAATTTATTCTAGGAAGTTTTGAATGAAGCTAATAACCTTGGAGGTTTATTATAATAGATTTACCCTGAAAATATTTTCTAATTTGATTAATTGAAATAAAAAGTGGAATTCTATTAATAAGCCTATTTACAATACAGGGTTGATCACAATCGAATCGATCATTCTCTATTTGAACAATTTTTCAAAAGAAGCAGATAAATTAATAAAACAAGAAAGAAAGACATTTTTTCCATAATAATTTTAAAATCCTTTTAACAAGAATTTTCCCATTATTAAAGTAGATGACCTGTGAGGTAAAAATGCATACATAATTTATTTTTGAACTTATAGTAAGCCCAGCAATGTATCTTTCCTACGTTTGATCCATTTTCAAACTGAACAAAGATTAAGTAAGATAAAACCTACTCTATATGTAGGTAAGTTTATGGAATCTTTGATTAAAAACAAACATCACTGTAAAATAATATATCACTGCAAAAATGTAACACTGCATTTTTAAACTATCGCTACCTTAAAATCTGTGCTGATTTTATTTTGTGAAAGGAGCATAAAACTTAAATAAAGAGCTTTTAATGATTAAAACTCAATTGACATTTTAAAACAAAAATCAATTTTAAATAGTTACATTTAATTGTTTGTTATAAGAAATTTTTTCACATTTGGCCTCAAAGTACTGATTTTTTCATTTGAAAGCTTGTTTTTTCAAAATAATTTTGCAACTTTTATTTCTTAATTATTTATGTTTTATGCTGTAACTGTTAATTTGAAAATAATACGATCAAACGCAGAATACTTCAATCATGAAAATGAGCAGAATAATCTTTTAACTTGGTGAATAAATTTACATTTACATTGTAAGACTTTTAAACAATCCTTTAACCAAAAGTTACAAATATCAAGATTAAACAATATAAAACTTTTCATAATTTACATAAACATATTTTTTACTGCGAAAGATGAAGTGACTTGGTAGGTTTTTGATGGTAGCAAATATAAAAACTGCTTCTCTGAAAAATAAAGTGAGTTTTCTTTTCTTTATTCCCAATTTACTGTCTCTTTAATCACACATGTAACTGTGATTTAAATCTAGGAAAGCTTCATTTTCTTCTTCTTTACTTGCAGCTAAGTGTGATAGTCTAAATGACAGCATATTATTTGTGTGCCCCAATTTGTTGTTCTCCTCTTCAAATTGCTGATTCAGTTAAAAATTTAAAAAAAAGCCAATATAACAGCTGAAATATATTTATAGAAGATTTTTTTCCATTATAAGATTTTTAAACCTGTTTTATTGCTCAAAATCTCTTTGAAATACCATATTTTTCTCTAGGCGTGGGAAATATTTCTTTCTTTCTTCATTAATTGTTTCGATATGGCTTTAATAGTATTTCTTTGAAAAATCACTGCATTTACCTCAATAATTTTTCGAAAATTGAGCTCTAAATATTAATGCTTTATTTAAATCTCTCTAAATGTATATTAACAACTCTCCTAAACATCACGTATAAAAAAGTAGACTATAAACGTACTGAGGTTTTGATTAGACAAAATGTGTTCCTATAAAACCTTTGATTTGAAAGGTTGATAAATAGGATTCTCTAAAATTCTGAACTGTCCAGTCTCAATATCACTGAGGAAAAATAAATTCGGTATTGCGATAAAATAGAACTTTCGTTTGGAATCGATTTAATCCCATCAAGTTTTTTACTTTTACAAGACAAAAATTGAGAAATTTACTATATCCGCACTTAAACTATTAATCCCCATTCTATATAAAATAAACTGAGTTGTAATTAATCAGTAAAAATTCTGGTTTTGAAATTGATTTAGCTGGTAAGATCCTGATATGATTCATGAGTAAGTGTAATTGAGTTATGGAAAATCAACACAAAATATGGGCACGAATATCCTATTTAAGATTTCATTCTGTTATTGTTGTTTATCCCCCTAGGATTTCTTATCTCCTTTGAATCTCTTGGATGGGATTCGTGAGGAAAAAAAGGGGAGTGCAGTAGCTTCTGTGTATAAATATCCCCATGAGCAACCGAGAGTGGAAATCTGACTTTAGCTTTTCTCACACGCACATGATGTCACAACCCATTTTTATATGAGGAGGGGCTTTTTCATGCACCTCACAGATAAGACACAGAGTAAAGAAAAAACAATACTCGAACCCTAGGGGTCCAGATGACTGGGAAGATGCGCTATCACTAGACCAGGTCACCAGCTGATTTCTTTCTTATTTTACAAAAGGAATATATGGCATAAAGAAGTAAATGTTAGATGATATGCTTAATTATGTTTTTCATATGACTTCGGAAACTTAAATGATACTTTTCCTTTTTACGTGTCGCTAAAAGACGGTTTAACCTACTTAAATAGTTCCATATTGAAATATCAAATTAAGAATAAGAACTGTTTTGAAGTAATAGAAGAACTATTTGAGCTGTTTACCAACTACAAGAATGATTGTTGTTTTGACTTTTCCTTATCCAATCATTTAGAAAACTCTGTAGAGAGAATTTTTGTGTTTTATATTAGATTTAATGCGTGTAAGGTACTGGGATTAGATTTAATGCGTGTATATACTGTGAATCTTTGGATGAATCAGGATATGAAGGGAGAATTTTTTTTTTTTTCCGAAAACTAGACAGGTGAAATGAAAGCAATGAAAACTGTCTCGCCATCATAGTTTGAAATTTCTGGATTCCTCCCAATTAGTTTATAAATAAATAAATATAATAAATCTAATGTTGTCCCTAACGAAAAGATATCATAAGTATTTCATATTGATACTCTTTTATTGATAACTAAATCTTTATCCTTTGCGCCTTTTTTTCCGACTCTATCACTTGTTGGATATCATTATCCCAGATTTCAAAAGCCGGCGTCTAAATGAAAAATGAACCAAAAAGGGAAACCGAGAGGCCACACAACCCGCATACTTAGGGAAATGTCACAGTTCAGCAGGTTTTACCTTATAAATAACTAAAGAGGCGGCCATTTCCGTAGTATGCGTGATAACGAAACATGAGGGAGTCAACGACCATAGATTCATAAGGTCCCTCATTGGTGGACATCATTCTATATGGAAGCGGATTTATCCAGCTTGTGAGTTAAGAGTCTAATAACTATTACAAAGAGAGAAACAAAAGGAATAGATCAACTAGTGGTCTCTTTTTTTCCGTTTTATAAATGCTAGATATGATAGCCCACTTTTTTTCTTTATTCGCTTCACTAAGTTTATTGCTTCCCGGAATTTTCAAACAATCCATGTCGTGTGTATGTATAGTAATCCTTACGTTTTGCCGACAAGTTCACTATAATGTTTTATGTCAGCCCAGTGATATTTGTAAGATGAAATTCTTTTTCTTGTTTCGGTTATGATTTCATAATATTAAGGATCAATGAAATTCATAAGGATTTGGAATATTATTTATCGATTAAAAACTAAGCATTTGAGAACTGATATTTGTTTAGAGTGAGAAAGAAGGTTTTTTTTTGGAATTAGGCATTGGGTTGCGAAATTTAAATCAATTTCCTTTTTCGGTAGAATTTCATTCTCCAAATTATCATAGCAAATTCTTTTTTACACTGCAGTTATCTGTGGAATTTTTATAATGAAATAATTGGTTTTAACAACTAGTTCTAAAAATCTTCACTTAAAACAACTATAGATCCTGATTTTTTACTTCCATTTTTAATGAGTAAATTTTCAATAGTATCAGAAACTAAATAAGGATATGAAAGTAATATATAGTTTTATGAATTAATTTGAATAAAATATAAAACTTTGCGATTTGTATTGTTTTCTTCCGAATATGCAAGGCTCTTAGCAATTCATATCACCGACTTTTCGAGTCACCTGAAGGAACACAGATAATAAAGGCTGAACGATTTGACCACCAACAATAGCACTTCTTGCATACAGCCGACCATCCCGCCACCACTGAACATATACCAACAATAACACTGGTGGGATTTTGGCTGAGTCCTCGGACCATTACCGGCCACGGTGCTATCATTTCCCAACGAAGTACATCTCGTCACTGAGGGAGGAGCCAGACTCCCACCTTTTCATGTACGCTTCAGAGTGGTGTGATCCAACCACCATGCTGGAAGCATCTTCTCATTCTCATTTCGAGATGTCCCTGCCTCGGAGGGGAACAAGCACTTACTAAAAAATCTTACATGATAAAAATAAAGGGATTCATTTTTAGAATCAGCATTAAAATTATATACAAATCAAAATTAATATTAAAAAAACTTTTAATAAATAAAATTAATCATCAAAATTAAAAATAATTTCCAACAAGTATTTCTTGTAGGTCAGTGTGGTTATCATTAGAAAAAAATCTAAAAAAATAAACGATACGTGAGAAATAAGCAGGGCATTTACTAAAAAGATTTGAAAACTTTGATTACAATTATGTGCCAACGCGATGATGAGTTAGAACTAGATTTTTGGTTTCAAAATTTGAGAATTAAGGATATTAGATATGATAAAATATGTGTAAGGATTCGTCAGGTCCATCAGAATGTATTGCATCAAAACTTCCTAAAAATAAGTAAAAAAAAAAAAAGAATAAATGTTACTTTTAAAATATTTAATATGAACAAAAACATAAAATTTATTCAGAATCAAATTATTTTTCTACTGATAAATGTATTCTCTAGTTAAAAAGAACTAATAGAATGTATAATAATAGATAATGAAGAATTGTTTTGTCTGGCAATTTAAAGCTCATCTGCTCTTTTAGATAAAAAACGCATTGAAATTGCATTCTTAAGTAAGTTATATAAAGGTAAAAGTTTTATAAACGCTAGAAATACAAGTAATGCAGGAAATTTCTAAAGGAGTATGAATTATTGCATTCCCGATTTTGCTTAATCATGCGAAAGGGGCAATTGAAAGAGAGAAAACGTTTGAATCGTAGCTTCTGTGGAAATTTCTATCATTGAAAAGCTTACGCCTCAGTCGAATATCATAAATCATTTACAATTTATGGTTCACGACTGAATTGTCTTTGAAATAAGAAAAATGTAGAATACGATTTATTTCAGAATCTGTAAAATATTGAGGGTTCCATATTTGAAAAATTTTGGGATTCAAATGTTAAAGGTAACTATCTACTTGCACAAGTGAAAATAATATTTAGTAACATGTTTTCTTAAACTATGCTATGATTTTGTATCTATTTTTCTTTTGCCCAATAACCTTTAGTTTTCAAAATTAAAAGGGCACAGTGCACTCTTAACATACATTACGTAGGTTTAAATTGGCTTTGCAGTTACTTGAAATATTGTTTTAATCTTGCACCGAAGTCCCGATTCATATGTTATTTCAGAAACCAGAAACCCCCTTCTTTCAATAACAGTCTTAAAGTGAAGGAAAAATAAATAAAAATAGGTTCTCAGTGCTCTCTGCATTCAAAGTTTTTATATTTCTATAATCAAAGAAGATGAATTTCATTACAAGGAAGAACAAGATACTAGAAATTCCATTTTTTCCATTTACCTCACGTCTTAAATCTGCTTAAGTCCGAAAAAACTATTTTGGTACTGAAAGCTGGTTAACCTTACAGCGGGGGCGGCCGTCATATCAACATGAAAGGTCGCGCGTATTTTCCACATGTGCTATAGTAAAATGTAAATTTTCAAAGGCGAGACTATTAAAATTATATTGTAAATAGCTTAGGATTAATAATTACAATTGCTTTAAACATTTTTTACTTAAAAAAAAGCAGAAACAATATAAACATAGATTGCAATAACAATATAAAATGACCGCAGGTTAACTGAATTTATTTAAAAATAATATAAATGAAATTACCGATATTTTGACAGAACAATTTTCATGTAAAATATAGCAGTGCAAAAAATAATACAGAATTTATGTATAAAAAGGAAAAAGTAATTAGAAACTAGGTATGAAAAGGAAGAAAATAGTTTCATTGTTATTTCATTGCAGCGTTGCAATTTGAGCAAATGTGTTTAGTGTGCTCCAAACATATAAATTTCTGACAAATCTCACAACTGACGCTCGTGAATCTAGTCCGCTTTTCTTTTTGGCAGGGTTTGCATTTTTTCCCCTGAAGTCGCATTTTTCACTACTTCAATACCTAGTTTTTCTTTAGTACCTTTCGTTTTAGCTCACTTTTTAGAGACTTGGGTGCTTTTATTCAACATTTTCTTTCGTAAGTGCATTTTCCAGCTGTCTCCAGTCTAAAACAACACAGATTTATTTGTAAAACCATACAAAATCAGATGTAACAAAAACTTACAAGAACGGTCGTGCGTATCTCTAAAATACAAATATCTTATCGGCAGAGACCTATTAACACCACAAACTTGCGATGACAACTGAACGTAGGTCAAATGGAGGGGGACAAATAGCCAAGGACAGGCGTTCCCAACGCCACCAGATCTAAAGGTATAAAACGAAATTCATCTCTAGTGTATCTCTCACATACGCGCGCCCGCTGGAAGGGTAAGGAAAAGCACCAAACTCAAAATAGATCAAATTGACGAAATAAAATTCAAAATGTGATTTTTACACAACACTCATGTGGGATTATGACAAATAATAAACGATTTTTTTAAAAAGAGTTTTTACTGCCAGTTTGTATATACACGAATAAGATAAATCAAAACCCAAAGGACTAGTAGATGAAATTATTATCTATACGATATAGGAAATTTCGAAACAAATTAATCAGTTGGCAGACTATCTTTAGGTTTATCATTCCATGTAAATAAATATTTCATAATTTGAAAGTCCAGCAAATTAAATAAACTAATTTAATATATTGGTACCAAAAATAGATATTCATAAAATGTTCGATTTTAATAAGTAAAGACATTTAAGATATTTGACCGCGTTCGAAGCACTTCTTTAGAAAAACGTGTAGACATACTTTAATCATATTTCTGGATCTAAGAATATTTAAAATTAGTAATAGGATGTCAATATTTGAAATAAACATTAAAACTTTTTGAAAATCGGCATTGAATAGCAAACATTTAAAAAATTCTTATAAAACTTCAAATTTGCAACACCTAGAACTATTATTCTTATTCTAACAAAATTATATCAAAATAGATTTGTCTAGGGAATGAAATGCAATCGTAAGGTTTTAATAATAAATAAAAATTTTACACCCTGTCAAAAATTTATCATGAAATTTTTAGAAAATTTATGACACTATTATTCAAACGACAGGCAGTAAATTAAAAACTATTCACTCGATCTATATTCTTTTATTTCCCTACAGAATAGTTTAAAAACAAAGCTAATCAAATTTCATAGTAATATGATTATTACATTTTGAGTTATTTGATTTAAATGAGTAAAATTCGTTTTGGGGAAAATACATTTAAAGTATACAGTAACTCGTTTTAATGATAAACTATGGGCATATATACCTAAAATTCTTCAAATTTATAGGCTATACTTTCTTCCTCTTCATCTTTTAATAATTTTCCTTTTTTAATTATTTGAATTTTTTTCTGGCAACTTTTGCATTTGGCAGTGAATGCTGATTAAATTCATTTATTTTGCCTTTGTCGAGCTCAGCAAGTGCTCTAACTGAATTTACACTAGGATACAGTCCAGCAACTTTAAGGATATACAGTAATCCTATAAAACCTTCATTAAAATGTATTACAGACATAAATCCCCTTAATCTGAGGATTCAGAGTTTAACAAAGATATCTTTAGGTACAGATTTCCACAACACACCGTTAAACCATCTCATTGGCATTTTCAGTTTTTCTGTGCAAAACATTTTCCGTATTTAAAACTCAATTTGTGTTCATACACATTTTTAATATGTTTCTGGCCCTTCAAATTGACATTTCCTGTTATTTAAATGTCCACTTCCGATTTACTGATCATTACGAAAATATTAATATCTTAACTTCTAGTTAACGTAGAGACAAAAGTGAGCCTATTTTGGATAGCTCAAATACTGGTCTATCCAATAAAAGCAATTTTGAAAAATGCCATTTTTAGCGAAAATTTATCTTTTCAATGTGGTCGAATAACTTAATATTCATTCTCGGTATTTTTTCCACATTAAATGGAGCTAGAAACAAAATAGGTCATGCTATGCAAAAACTAGAAAGAAATTTTTTTATGGCGATTTATCATATAAATTCTTCTTTCAGAATAATTTTGTAGAATATATTTTCAAATTCACGTGAAAATTATAACTATCAATACTGTTAATATCTAATTGCATGTTTCCTTCAATTGTGCTTAAAATTAAATTTGCATTTTTTTTCTCAAGTCACGTAATGGATTATGAAATCGTTAACTTATCGCATTTTGATGCATAAATCTCCAGTAAACATCAATTGAGCTCTTTATACTGTGATATATAAATTGTGAAATTCCCTTTTGAGCAGGAACCTTCGAGAAAATATCAGAAGCTTATTCTTGTTTAAATTGGTGTATACACGTTGGGAAAGAAATGTTTGGAAAAGTAATCCTTCTGGCTTATCTTCAACACATCGAGATATTTCTGAAGAAAAAAGTAAACAAGCATGTTTTTCTTGTTATGTCATCCAAAGAAACATTATTTGGGATTAATGAAAGTAAAAAATATTTTTTTCTTCATTTTCTCTTTGCAATAGTTCTGTTGTATTAATGGAACATTCCAGGACTTTAAAAGCAGATATAATTGATTCGATATTATTTTCTTTTCTTTGAAGTGTTGAATTTCATGAATTTTTGCTTCAATTCCAAGTGAAAATATCACGTATTAACTGATAAAAAAGAATAGGGAATTGATTACGTTCATATTTTAGTCCATTGGGTATCAGTTTGTATCAGTTTCAATATGTATCAGTTTGTATAAAGTAAGAAACAAAAAAATTATAAATAGTCTATTATAATTAATTTCAAGTACCGAGGGCTGGTAGTAATATAAGGCGCTAGTAATATTTATAGATTTATTTATAATAGTATTTTATGAAAAAGAAAAATTGATACCATTGAAGTTTTCATTAGAGAATTACAAAGAATAAATTTTACTTTCTCTCAGATGAATTAGATTAAAAAGAATTTCACATGTCAGAAAGGTTAAGCTCTCCATCACCCTTTCTAAAGCTTTCATGCCTTATAAATGAAAAAAAAAATGTTTGGCTCCCAATTTAGGACTGGCACACATATTCATGCTATTGAATCTTTGATCGAATTAGAGTTTGAAACTGCATATCTTCCCCTAGAAAGACAATACTTTATCAGAATATGCCTATGTATGTAGAAAAAATAATTTAATTGCTTACAATTTGGCCTCTAAATCTTGATAAAGCTCCCCATTGAATCGTAAAAAAAGAAAACATTTATCCCAAAGTATACTCTGCCTAATTACGTGTAAGTGAACATGGTAACAGAAAAACTCATTTAGAACTAAATAAATATAATTAGAAATGCGATCTCACCATCACATCCCTGAATTGATTATTCAATACTGGATCAAATCCACCAAAGGCAAAATATATTTTCTTCAAAAATGCCTCTATCGTATCGTCTATATGCTATTATAAAAGATCATAATAAAAAAATGGCAACCTTCCTTTTTGAATGGTAACAATGGGAGTAATGATATTCACTAGAGAACCGATTATCGGTCATTCATAATAACATACATTCAAGATAATCAAAGAAAAGAAAATTATCAATCTTAAAAATTAAAAGGCATTAATATAGTCATTCTCTGTTAATAAGGTAAATAAATTGAGAATGATAACTAGCATTACTGCGTAGGAAATTTTTTTAATTTGAAAGCCTTTTATTTCCTTTATTCTTTTCTTGAATGAAATAAGGAGACCAAAGGGAGTTTCTTGTAATATTAGGCATTTTCATTGCATGTAATGTTTTATACATTCTGTGTAAGAAATGAGGCATTGAATATAAAGCAAATATATTAGCAATAATAAGTAACAAAACCCTAAAACATTCTTTAAAAATCTTAAGTATATTAAAAGTGGGATTCAATTAAAGTATTTCTATCAGTGCTTTAGACTTTTATAATCTTTACTTTCAGTTAAAAATTCTGTAAAATAATTACTACATTCTATTTTTTCGTATGTTTATAATATTGGTGGAAAATATCTACACTATTCTATCACTCAACTATTGCTGCGAATTCAATAAAGGATACTATTTAAGTTAAATAATTAAAACTCGTATTTGAAGTATTAAACATAACTACAATCCTAACAGAAAAGTGTCCAACACGAGAGTGGTCGTTTCCTTTTTTAATACAGACTACTTTCAAAAGCAAGAACATAGAGAGAGCGATAGCGATTATTATATCGATTGCCACACACTAATAAAAGCTTGTTTTTTAAAATTCTTTTCATCATATTAAACTTTATCTCAGGCTATACTCAATTCGTTATTAAATGTAATTTTTGATAATATAAAAAGTTAAGCAAAACAAGACATTTTAATGAACAGTAATAAACGAATTATTAATATTTATTCATTCCAAACAAAGACTTTGTTACCACTGGTAAAAAAAAAATATAATTATGAATATTCAAAGAATTGCTCTGCCTTAATAACAACTAAATCTCAATCTTGATTGCAAAGAAGTTAAAATGTGTTTCATAAAAATAATGTAACTTTATTTACATTTAATAATTTGAGAAAACTTGTCTCAAAATTTTAATTCTTCTCTGTTTTAACAAGTTTGAAACTGGTCAGCCGAAAAAAAAAATGCTTGTTAGAGTCAGCTTATTAGCGTAATAAGATTCGAAAAAGTTTCTCTTGCTTAATAACCAA
>JAPMOQ010005854.1:4753690-4768090 GCA_026543055.1 Argiope trifasciata
TTAATTCTGGGGCGATTTTCGACTTGACAACCATTCCTCGTATTATACTATTAGATATCCTAATATTTGATCATGAAATCAAAGGGTTAAAATTTTTGAAACAAAAATGCCAAAAAGGAAGAGTTCACTCATTTGCCCAAATGGCTATGTTTTTGTAGCCCAAATGGCTATGTTAAAAATTCAGAATATCTAAATTATCTTTTTTCCGATGGAATTGATCGCATCTAATATTTTCAAGATCCGTTATATATATATAAGCGAATTGATGGAAGCTGATATCAGGTATGAATCCGTCCGAACGCAATCTGAGGAGTTGACTAAGCTCTTGAATAACGACAACTACTGCGAAATACTCAGATGCTTCTTCAAGAGAAAGTTACTGAAGCCTGTATTTTGATGATTTCTTGTTTTTTCGCTGGTATTATGCTCATATACATAGAGCGCATTCTTTGACATTTTTAGTCCGCCTTGTGCCGGATGTAGAAGTGGAAAATTTTCCAGTTTTGGAATAGAAGGATGATGGATGCAAGAATTTACTAAACATGTTGCTGTAAAATTGTGTGAAAAATATTTGTAGAATAGAAAATTATCTTAGACGTTTATTTTTCCATATAATAGCGACTAACACTCTGAGGTTTATGATTAAAAGTTAGAAAAGAAAAGCATTCAATAGATTATCATTCCAATTTAATTTCAATTTCAGCACATTCTATCATATATATTTTAAAAGTTTTATTAATTAATTAAGTTAAAAATCATATATTAACTCTATTATTATTATCTGTTATTTTAAACAAACATATCAATCCAAAACTGAAAACATATTTTTTAAAAAATCATTAAAGAGTTATTTGTTCACAAATGTATAACTTCTTTAAGACGTTAATTTTTTCTTATATTGCATGCAATATTTGCTGAAACTACGAATTATTATATAGTCCTTTTTTCTCTTGAGAAGTTTACAGAATTCTATTGCTACGTATTCTTTTTCTATGTAATCTATTTTTTAATTACATTTTTATTTTAAAAAGAAAAATAAAAGAGTACAAAATAAATTAGCCATTGTATATCTAACAACAAATTCAACTCCATTTCAAGTTAGTTAAATGAAATCCCAATATTCAGTGTGTAATATGTTTAAATGTTTTTTTTTATTTTACTATCCGAGAAATTCTGAAATTTACGGACTCGGAGGGGAGATTTTTTATAGAAATTCTATCAATTAACTTAAATAAAAAATTCTATTTATTAAATTCTAAAATGCATTATCTTTAAATAATAAAAAATTAAACAGTTTTGACACGAGAGCAATAATTTTTCCTTAACATCAAATTTAGCATTTTTAACTTAATTTATTGTGCATAAAATATTTATTTAAATATATCTGCCTTTTATGACTCTCCCAGTGACACTATCTCGTTTATAAAAAATGCATAAGCCATATTTCCCGTAATAATTTCAACAACAATAAATAAATATTTCATAGACAGATATAAATTTATTATTTAGGTATTACTCCACACTTTTTCAAAAAAATATAATAGCAATTCGATAGACGATTTTATTTCTTCGATAGTTCTTTATTAAACTCAGTAAGATCTAAATTCAAAAAAGGATATAAAATCCTGAAAGATCATTTCTCATTTTATTTCCGTTCTTCTCTAGTGATATACTTTTCTCATTATACGAATTCTTTGTCATCGTAATTGAAATATGTTTTCGCGGTCGTTCGCTTTTGACGAGGTAGAGATATTTTATTTCACTTATCTGTGAAATTGTTAAGGGCTCATTCTTTATTATTGCTTTTTATTATTTCTTTACTGATATATGCATTTCTTTACATCTTGATGGTTTTAAATATAGAAGAATTGAGGCTAAAAATAAATATCTAGTTTAAAATGGGTTTTAGAGTAAATTAAATTTAAAATTACGCATTCTTAGAAAAAATTAAAAAAGGTTTTCGAAAATTAGTTATTAAGAACGATATCATAATAAAAAAAATTATTATTCTATTCTAAATTTTAGATTTGAATATATCAACAGTTTTCATTTAATAATTACAAATAGATTATGGTTGTTGTTTGCCACACAACTTCGAAATTGAATCGATATGAAAAATTTATAATCTAAACTGGTACTCTAAGTTCCAATGTATATTACGATATTTTTCTGAAGTTTCAGTAATCCATTCAAATTAGATTCTATGAAGGACTGACGTGTTTAATTGCACACATTCTCTCTTCTTTCTCTAAAATCCTTATTCAGACAATTTTGGTTTTTTCTCCTTTCTCTACTAATTTTTTATTTTTATATTATTTTAAATTTTTTTAACAATTTATTTCTTAGATTTTTAAAGGATTATCTAGCTCTAAAGCTTGTTTAAATTTGCATGAATTAAGAGTAGCATTATATTTGAATTAAAAATGTATATTAATTTTTCAGTGCCTATGGTTTATTTTTACATCTGCCTTTTTCTATGAATTCAATTAAACATTTGAAAATGGATAGAAAAAAAGATAATGAAAAATAAATTCTGTAAACATACCGCTCCAGGTAAGCACATCACAGACTGCTCACAGACTAGTTTTTCCACGAAATCTGTATCGTTTCGGAGACCAGAAAATGTATTGATATCGATTCCAACCTGTGAAAATGAAAGATTAATATTAATTACAATCACATTAATAATATTTCCACATTGCACATACATGAAATCTGTCTTATCTATTGCTTTTTACATCATTAAGAAAATACTGATTAGGAATACAAGCATAAAGCAGAATCAATCAGCTTGTAGAATTATCTATTGGCGAAATGTTTTAAGATGCATAATATTGATATATTAACCCATTTGCATCATTAGCGTATATATACGCTCAATTTTCCTGGTCACTATTACTGGAGAGTATATATAAGCTGCATCATATTATTTGCTATGCATATAATACGATATATACTATATTCATATTATATACTATATACCTATATGCATCCCACATTTCAAATATTACCACACTGAACAAATTACTAACAAATAATGCTCAAAAAGGATTATTTTCTACTTTTATACAATTTTACACCTAAATATGAAATAAAAATGTATCCGTGATATGGGCCTTTTCATATTTTCATATGATGCAAATGGGTTAAGTGGTGCATTACCGGCGTCCGGCTTAGGGGTATCGCGTCCTTTCTGTGATCCAGGGTTCGAGTCCTGGATTGAGAATGTTGGTTCTGTGTTCTATCTGTGAGATGTGTGAATGTGTCCCTCTGTAAAAAGGGTTGTGTAAGCGAATGTGTGTGTTTTCATCAAGAAGTCAGACTTCTACCTTCGGGTGCTTAGGGGGGTTTATCCTCAGAAGTTACTCGCCCCTTTCCTTGGAAACATGGACACGACATCATCAACTGGTCATTAACGCAAATTATTTAGATTTTAATAATTAAATTTAAAATATCTGCACAAAATGATATGAAAAAGCAAAGAAGGCTGAAGAGAGGAAATTAATGATAGGAACACGCACGAGTAGTTTAATCGAAAATAACTAATGTATAAAAGACTTGTTTATTTTTAACCTAGAATTCAACAGAGAATTAAAATTATCTACTGACGATATTATTTACTTATTTAATTACTTTATTTCTTCAAACTATAATCAAAAATTTTTTTTAATATGTTATAATTATGTAATAAAAGAAATACATTTCCTCTAATTATATTCTTTTTTTTCTCCTTTTAATGTTAATATTTTTTGTTCATTGATCATTTTAAACTAAGAATTTAAAATTTTTAATTGTCCATTTTTGAGATTTTTAAATAAACTCTCCAGAACATTTAAACTTTTAATTTAGAAGTAACGTAAAAATGAAAGAAATGAAATATTTTTGATACTGCGTTAACAATAGATCTAATATTTTCCTGCTAAATCTGAATTCATAATATTAACATGAGTTTCAATTCAGGGCAATAATTTACAATTTTTTTTATATATTGCCATTAAGTTGAATAAAATTATTAAACGTTTAATTTATGCATTCAGAAAATAAATTTCTTTTATGAAGGTTAGATATTTTAGATAATCAACAATCAGATGCAGAATTAAATCAGTCAGGGAAAGATTTATAGAGAAATTATCAATTTTTTGTTGATGAAATTTTTCAGTATTTGCAAACAATTTTTCACATGGAAAAAAAAGACTAATAAAAAATATGAAAGAAAATTTTAAAAATTTTAATTACAACAATTTATATAATTCTATCCAGCTATAACAATTTCTATAGTTTCTGTTAAATTCGGTACGACACATATTTGGGCTTGAAGATAATCTATTTCGATTAGACAACAGATTGTAAGGTATTTTACTCAGTGCAATCATAGGAAAATAAAATAAATATTTTTATCTGCAATGTAGAAAGAACATACCTTACATGTTTTGTTTTCATATCTGCAGTAATCGTTAGCTCATACGTTGAATTTCATACCGTATGTATTATAAGCAATGCAGCTGTTTCAACTATTCGTTTATTACATGCGTGTGTATTTTATTTTCTAATGCTTTTTTTATGGCAAAAGATATATGTAGACAGTTTACATGGTAATTCAGAATCCAAACAGTGAATTTTCAAACTGCCTACGTTAAAGCCGAATAAGTAAATTAAAAACATGACAATCTTATTCACTTATTAAAATCCTCTTAAATCAAAAAAGAATTTTTTTTTTCTCTCAAACAAAGATCTCAATGATCTTTCCAGTACTCTTCTTTATTTTATTGCGTGTTTATGTTTATGTTTTACGTGTTATGTTTGCGCCATTTGTGAATTCGTTCCTTTTGAATAAATTTTGGAAAATATTAAATCAATAAAAGTTTGTAAGGTATCTGGGATTAAAATGGAATCAAATTTTTTTAGTGGATCCATTTTCAATTTTTAAAAAAATAGCAAGCAATTCACATTGTAACAAATGTAAATAGAAATTAGGCCAAATTAATTATATCAGTGTTAATTTAATTTAATTTTTGTTCGAATTTTTTTCTGAGAAAACCTGTACGATTACTATCCAATCCATTGTTTTAAATATTAATAATTAATTCAATAAAATGATAAAAAATTATTTTTTGCAATCTTCTATTTTTAAACCTAGTACTAAATCTATATCTGAAAGGCAAAATACAGCGATTAAAATAAGAAGCATTAAAAAAATATTGATTTTCAGTCATCTTCAAACTTTGATTCAAAGATAATTTAATAATTCTAAAGCGTTTATATTTTTAATGGATACCATATTGCGAAAACAATAATATTTAAGAGCTACACATGTTTATTTTCATAACAAAATTATCTAGGTTGGTTTAAAATATTTTTTTCTGAAATCATTTAAAACCATTTCCAAATTGTTTCAATTGCACAGAAAATGATCTCTTGTTTTGATGGCAGTAAGATTGCAATAACTTCTTCATATACATAGGAAATCAGAAACGTTTTAACAAATTTAAAAATAGATTTAAAATGCCGATCAATTTATATATTTACAAGTATATAGGCCTACATTAAAATGTTAGTTTTCCGTTAACATTACTTTTGTTAAAAGCGTATGAGTACAGCATTGTTGAGAGCGTAGATTTATTTTTAAGGAATGAGGCAGATAATGGAAAATTTTTCAATGGTGGAAGTTGAAGGTTTCCAAAAATAAACATCTCCATTTCTGAGTTGTTTATTTTGGAGATTTTGCGAAACCGTTTGACAACTGTTGTAAGGAGTATTAGTTATGAAAGATACAGTAGTTTCACAATCTTTTTGAACTCGAAATTTCATAATCTACAGTCATTTTTTGCTATTATTAGCTTGTTCACAAAGCCTTCTGAGTTAACACGCAAGCAATTCACGGAGGAACACGTGTAAGTTTAAAAATTTTCATGATACATCGATGGCTGTTGTATTTCCATTAACTGCTTTTTTCGCTAAAGGTTTATCTGCCATCCAAGTAATGCTGAAAAATGCAATAGTATTTTCAGTTTGTTTAAATTAGGAACATTTTATTTATGTCTACACTTGGACATTCGATTTAAATATTTCCTCAAAAAGTTCTATGTTTACTCTTATACGAGTCCATGTTCAATTTCCAAATCTTCTTGCGTGTCGTTGAATCTTTTACATCCTAAATAAAGATCGAGATTCTAATATTCTCCATCAGAAATTTGCTCAAATATATTTTTTAATATTTTTCTTCAGTTTTGATTTTTAAAAAATGAAGAAGTTTACGATATTATCTCACTATCGTATAATTTTTTTTATGATGTAATGATTTGGATCCCCCCCCCCATGGACATTTGGAATTGAAGAAAGCTGCTTTTTGATTACTTTTCAACAATTTATGGGAAATCAGTGATTTAAATTTACAAATAACGTGTTGTTTTAAATCCTAATGCTATAAGAAAGAAACAAAAAATTTAATTGAAAAAGAAGATATTATAGTTTGAGAAGTATTTATAGCTCCATGCTTATGTTTATATTTTAATTCCTATCAGTAGAATTATATTGTTTATAAATCCGTTTAGATTTTTTATTAAAAAATGTAAAATAATAAGAAAGATTTTGAAGAGTGACAAGAAAGATTTTTTAAAAAATATTCCTTTTCTACAAATGCTGTGGAAACAAATCTCTCTGTTTTAATTTCCTATCTATTATTTCTCCTTAAAATTTCATAATTTGTATCCTTTTGCCTCTTTTTTTTTTAAATTTATATGATAAACACATGACTTGTAGAAACAGAATGTAATCTAATAATAAAAGTTTGAATTTATTCATAGCAATAATTCCCAATTTTACTTTATAAACTGAATGAAAATTTATAGTCACTAAAGGAAAACGAGCATTTTATCATTTATCGCTAATGTAATAGGTTTTAAGATAGTAGTTTCCAACCAATTAATTTCTAAAAGCAACAAATAATCAAATGCTTGAAAATATTTCTTTATTTCATTGCTGATTATTTTTGAATATTCTGCTGAAAATCAAAGTAGCAGTTTATAACTTAATTATTATATATTTTTTCTTTTGAAAAGATAGCGACACCATCTTTTTGTGGAACATTCTTATAAAATTAAAGAAATTAATTTCTTTAATTAAAATATATAAATTAAATCATAGAAATTAATAATATAAATTAAATATATAATAATTAAGTTATAGAAATTAATGGTATAAATTAAATCATGGAAATTAATTTCTATGATTTCATAGTCGTCTGGATACTTTAGTTAATTATTTTAGAATTAATTCCAAAAGCATTTTGTACTGCTACACTAAACATTTTTTCCTGGATGCAAGACATGAAATTTAAATTGGTATGAGGTTTTTTTATGTAGCTGGGGATAAACTTTAAGTAGTACTTAAATATTTGATATTTTGAACTGTAGATGGCAGCACAATGTAAAAGAGTAAAATAAATGTCTGTTTCTGTTGATAAATTATCACTTTCCCATACTTCATGTTATCTTTTTTTACTAACAAGCGAAATATTCTTTAATGGATTAACTATAGATCATAGATTAATAATAGATTAATTGTTACTTACCATCATATACATAGCACCAGATGGCATCACAGGAGTAAGACCTGGAATTTCGGACAGCACAGTAAAGGCTATACTTGCGTTTACCTGCAGATTATCAGTGCGAAATACATTATTACATCAAATAAGTAAAGTGAATTTATTCGATTTAGAATAAGGAACAAAAAATGAAAGGAATTTATTTAATGCTGATTTGATCATGTTTTTGCGTATTAATTTAATTAGTTAAATTATAATAAATTAAGACGATTAAATAGTCAGCTCTTAGTTTTACAGCATTTACTTGTTTCGAAATCTTAACAAAATTCTCTAACTTTATTTAATATAATATATACTTAAATATTTACTTCGCGGAGCATAAGAATAACATATTAATAAATAATTGAATTATTTATTAATCAATTCCGTTCTTTTAATCTGCTTTTTTTTGTAATGGCTTTCTTTGGGATCGTTAACATTTCGAATAAATATTCGCATCTGTTTTACAGTAATAACTTAAATGCGCAGTACTAATTCTGACTTCTTATTTTTATAGAAATAAAGAACGTAGTTAAAAAAGATAGTTTATCAAACAAAGAAGGAAAATGGAGCAAGGATGCACGAGGCTTTTCAGCGATGATCTTCTAAACTGCACGCTTAGCATTTGAATTCATTTCCTGTTTACAAACTAAAAAGACAGTAACATATTTTAATGTGATTAAAAATGTCATTTAGAATTTTAATTTCTTTGTTGATACGTGCTTCACATATCGTTGGAATTTTTAAAAATAATTATATACATAGATATCCTTCAGTTTATCAACTCACTGATTTTCATTACGGATTTTTCAAAATCTACTTGGCACAAAGAATAGTTCTAGAATTTTTTTAAATGTTACCTTTTTCACTACATTTACTTACTTTCACAGACATGATAATATCATTAAAGAAATTTTGTGGAGTGTCCTTCAATATATTGGGCAAGGCTCCCTGTATAATAGTATTAGTTCCCATGATTCTTTGGCAAAGAGACTGTAATCCATTTCTTACCTGTAATAACATAAACATTTATTTCAGCAGATAAATATATTTAGTAAAATAATTTGCTCAATTGCGACAGATTATTATTTACTAAAATATCTTAATTTTTAATATGCTTAAAATCAAACTCAACTGTAACTGAACTTTAAAATCAACTATATACTTAATCAATTACAAACTTAACTTTAAAATCAACTATATATCAAATAAATAATAGAGTTAAAAATTACAATAGAAAACTAAAAATGAGCTTTGTAGAATGGAAATATGTGAATCTTAATTTTGCATAACTATAAGGCATAATTTTAATATATATATAAAGGTATTATTTTAAAATCTGAATGAAGGTATTATTTTGTTTCACCAAAAATAGAACTAAATGGATTCCCCACCTCCGTCTCATTTAAAGTTAAATAATTCATTCTTTTTTCTCTCTAAACTCTCGCAAATTCGATTACTAGATTTTTTGAATTTGAAATCGTATTTAATAGACGAAACATAAAAGGTAGACAAACTTACGGAAGATCCAAATACTTCATTTCTATCATGGATCAAAATCCAACCCATTCTCCAGCCAGGAACTAAGAACCTATAAAAAGAAAGAGAAGAAATTTTTGAAAAGCAGTTAACTGAGAGTAATGCCATGAAAAACTAAAATTCAGAATATTATACTTCATGCTACTATGTTATTATACAATGCGAGCTGATTTTTACAGTAATAATTACCTTTTGGTGAGACCACTGCAAGTAAGTATAGGAACAGACAAAGATAAAGATGCGATAGGATAAAATTCTTCCTCAGAAAAGACCTGTGAATAAATTGAAAGCACATGAATTAATTATACAGAAAGAGTCATTCATCAATTTCGACATACCTATCCAAGAGAGAAAGAAGTACATTTTATGAAATAAAATTTGATTTCAGTTTTGGAAACTTTCTCTACTTCCGTGTGTGATTTTAAACTGAGTCAACACAATTTATAGCATGAAAGACAATGCAAAAAATAACAATGGAATAATGCAACATTAAAACTTTGTATTCTTTGGCAGCTATATAAAAAAGTTTATAAGCTAATGTCTCATTAACAACTTATAATTATATTTTGTCATAAAATAATATAAAAATTTTAACTATATTTCTTTAAAATAACAAACTTTTAAAATTCATTATGTGTTCTAAAGCTTTTTTTTTTGTTTCGCTTTACATCCGGTGAACATGATTTCTTACAAACACTCCACCTTGATTATCCAATGACTATTATATTTTATCACAATTATTCATAATTATTTTGCATCGACATTTAATTATAGATATTTTATAATATTATTGTTAAAATAATTTTTTCTCGATGTATTCAATGACTGATCATTTTTTTGATACTGTGAGCAAAGAATTTGCTAAGCGAAACAAATCCTTTTTAAGCTTTGAAATATCTCTGTAACGATATTTTATACATTCAAAGACTAATTAAAAGCAAAATTTTCAATATGCCTCGAAAATTGTTCAAGATAATCTGCTATTTCGTCTTCATATCTTAGCCGTATCATTGATATTTCACTCTCAAATGACAGCGAAAACATTCAGAACAGACTCGTGCTGTGAGTTCAAGGACTATACATTACTTACACTTCCTATAAACGTGGTCAGAGTTAAATAGATAGAGATACTGTCCTAATTCTAAGTGTTTATCACATGTTAAAGTGACTTTTGAGTTTATTGTACTGCCGCTAGAATTGCACAATTATTTTCTTTTTCTTTTTGCTGAATTTGATTTTAGTTGTAGTATAAAACAAAATATTACTGGGTAATTTATGTGTTCAGTAAATAAAATGGAAATCTCATTTTATACAGATGTAAGCAAGAAAAAATAAGAATATTTGTACATTCTTTTGGTATATTTATAAAATAGAAAATTACTAATTCCTTAATAAGAAATTTAATTTTTTAATGCAGTTCTCGAAAATAATAAAAGTTATCATTCATATATAGAAGAAAATGGTGAAAAATCATTTGTATTTGTGAATTTTTTAAAGAAAAATATTACAGAATTAAAATTTAATGCTTAAACTATAATTTTTTTAATGAATTAGTTGAAAAATCTTAGTAATCAATTTTAGAAGGGAAATTATTTTAATTATTTTTTTTATAAATTTCCTTTTTTATAAACTTTTTTCATAAAAACATAATTCGAAATTATTATTTTAATGTTCTTAAATGTGGTTTGTCGATGTAAGCTTCTAAAGAGAAGCTTTATCATAATTTCAAGAAAATTATTAAATGGAAAAATCCATTAGAGTGTGGTTTGGGTTTTGCTCATTTATGTAATATTAAAGCCACTCCTATAAATTTGTCATTCTAATTAAAAAGAACATACAAAAAAATGTTTTTAAAAATAATTTTTAGGGGTAAAAATGTCATTGAAAATATATTTCTTAAGATCTTAAGTATTTTTAACTGAAATTTCTTTAATCGGATAAAACATTTAAAGATATAAAACTTTGAGTTAATTTTCCATTTCAACTGAAATGAAAACGTTCCAGTTTTTAGATATCTTGAAAGTAAGTATGTGTAAAGCTGAATCATAAAACGTACTTAAATGAAAGTACATAAACATTCTTGTTATTTTTTTTAATGAAAACACGTGTTTTCATTAGTATTCTTGTACAGTAGACATGAGGTATGGAATCAGGAAGTTAATTTTCTAACTGTTGTTTTTGTTATCTTCCTGGACTTAGAACGGATACAATAAAAGAAAGATTTGAGTTTCTTTGATGTTAAGATAAAAATTAATGAAACATGACGAAACATTTGTTATTTTTTCTGAAATTAAATAAAATTTTCTTTAAATCTTATTATTTTCATTAAATATTATAATAATAATAAAACAGCTCTAAAACGATCAAGATTTTTTTGTTTTGTTTTTCTTAACAATTAAATGTTTATGAGTAGTTATTATTCGCTCCTTTCTTATAAATTCTATTATTTATTTAATTAATTAATTGTTATGACGTGCTTTTGCATTTCAATTTATATTATACGATTCAATCTTTAACTTTAGAATTTGAAAAAAAAAAGAACTAACTTCTTTTACTCCATTTCCTTTTAAATCGAGTTTTGAGAATAAATCCATTTTTTAATATTACTAAAATTTGCAAATAAGAATATTACTTAATTGTTTTTATATGATATCCAGTTTTAATGCGTAAAATTACCTCTATGGGCACTTTTTTTATCCATATTTTTCTGCTTTCCTTTTTTCCTGAGATATTTACATACCAGTTTTAAGTAACACGATAATAAATATGACTACACTATGCTGATTTCTATGGCGAAAAACATTCCTATTTTAAAGGATGGTTATTTGTAATAATTCAGTTTTTTTTTTCAATAAACCTGCATGAGTTAAGAATTGCATATTCAGATTTAATATCTATGATTATTGCAATTTTAAGACAATAAACTAGCCAACTGGGCGCTTTGAATAATCTTCATTCTAACAAAATCAATTTTTTAACGCAAATGAGCATCATTTTTTCCAGAGATATATTTTCTTATTATTCGATACATTTTGAATATATTTGTACTCACAAACTGCTCGTAGATTTCATCCGCTATAATAGGTACATAATTTCTGGCGGCCACTTCAAGAATAGATTGAAGATGTCTTCGGGAATATACCGAACCACATGGATTGGATGGGTTGTTCACAACTATGGCAGCGGTGTCTTCAGAAATTTGATGCTCTAGATCAGCAAGATCAACTTCCCAAGATTTTTCAGGCTGAAATAATTATTCTATGTTATGAAAAAGGCATTTGAAAACAGAGTTAGAATATTATATTATAATTTACGTAGAAATAGATTGAAAAAAAAATCATTTATTAATGATATATTTCTGACTGTTTTCATAGAAATTAGCATTACACTGGAATTAAAAACTACCTTTTTAAAAATATTATCTGTACAATTTGAGTATTTGTCAGAGGCAATGCAAATTTGGATATTTTTCTCTTATATATAATATTTAAAATTAAAGATAAAATTGATACGACAATTTATAATGGATTAATATATTTAATAACGAATGCCACATCTATGTAAAAAAAGTTTTAAAAGTATTCAGATTCTTGATGGTATATAAATAACTCGTAATGGACTATTTTAAGATTTCGTGAATATTGCAGCTACAGCTCAACATTGAATCGATATTAACTTATGATACATGACTTCGATATTAACTAATCGATGTAACTTATAATATGTTTTTCAAAATATAATGTAATGCATAATTTGCCGTTAATTTTATTTCATTTATTAAAACAAAAAGAAAATAAAAATCAATGCATGTTTTATAATTTTTTAAAATATTGAAAATATTTAAAGAATATATTAAATTAGCTTTTTGAAATGGAATATTTATTTCAGGACAAAGAAAATAAATGGACAATTCATATCGAGTTGAGAACCGAAAAATAAAAGAAAAATTTATAATTTCTTTAGAAACCATTTTCTATATAAGAAATGTTTCTATTATTTAAAGGATGTATTGAAAAGTGTATTCATATTTTATGATGAATTCAGTTTCATAATTTAAAAGAAATGTAAAGCAAAACGACAATTTAATATATAATATCTATTATAGCTGAAAGAAGGCGATAAAAAGTATCTAGAAAATAATAAAATAATTCAACAATGAGGTGTTTTTATTTAATTATCTAATTCACACTATTGAAATTCCCCCAAAGTTATGAATATGATCGTAACATATAACATGAATTTAATTCATGGAAACTTAACAATTAATGTCTAGCCCTTTTAATTAATCTAACATTACGTCGCAGTTGAAAATCATAAAGGAATGAAAAATTTTAGAAACTATAAATATGCTAACTTTAAAAATCTTGGATGAATTGTTATAATTTAAAGAGAGTAATTCCTATCTTTGTAATAACTTTGAAATTTGTGCAGTTTAACGACTTTCATTAATTTTATAAATGTTCAAAACTTTTAATTTTATTCTACTTACCAACAATGAATAATATTTTATGTTGATCCCTAAACTTTCAGCTAGGGTTTTATAAAGTGGGAATCCTGGTCTTGGTACGAGAATGGTTTGTCCAGGATTTGCCAAGACACTAATAGCCAATTCTAAGGCATGAGAACAACCGGAAGTCAAGACAACATCCTATTAAAAATATGATTTATTAATTATTTATTTAACGATAATAACTACACACTATTAAAAAAATTCACTTCGTAAAATTTCCATTTATCTTTTTTTATTTGCCTTTGCAAACATTTTGAGATCTATTTGTAACACAATAGTACAGGAAATTATTAATAGTAAGCGATCGTATAGAAAATTATTAATATATGTTGAAGGTTAAATAAATCGGAATCTTTAAAATAAATCGGATTTCAAACAATGAAATACTCGTTCATTCCCAATGGCCCATAATGAGTAAAGTACAAAACTTCATTTACATTCTTAAATTCCATAAAGTCATTGATTTTAAATTAATATAGTAAATTTCCAATTACTTGGGCCAGAAAGAATGCTAAAACTTAAGTTTTAATACTACGTCACTGTCAAATGAAGAAGACTCACAACAACTTCTGATCTTATTACAATTTATTTGACTGATGCCAAATTCTGTAATTTAAAAAAATAATCATTGATGATATATAATTATAACTACAGTAGAATGGTATAGTGTGATTCTTTAAAACAGTGTCAAAAATTTTATAAAACTAAAGTATTAGAAACAAAACAAAAACTAAAGTATTAGAAACAAAACAAAAACTAAAGTATT
>JAPMOQ010005854.1:4768100-4792551 GCA_026543055.1 Argiope trifasciata
CAAAACAAAAACTAAAGTATTAGAAACAAAACAAAAACTAAAGTATTTTCTGGAGCAGAGGGTTTATGGCTAAGAAAAATATGACACATTAATTTGGAATTATTTTAAATACTCATAAGTTTGTGATAACTTTTCAGTAATGTAATAGTAACAGTAATGAATAGTCAATTCCTTCAATTTAAATTAAATACTGAATGAAAAAAGCAGTAGATCTCAGGATATTTGAGGAGAGATATGATTATTCATTTGCGAGGCTACTATGCACGTGAGAATTGATAAAATTTTACTTTAAGCGGTTAGGAATGTATTGTACTTATTGATAACTACGAATTCATGAAATTTGTAAAGATAGTTTTATTTAGGTAAAAATAGAAATAAAAAATTTAATTAGTGACAGTTAGTGTTTTTGTAAAATTAAACTGGCTACGTGATTTACATCAGTGGAGCTTTTCATTTGGAAATCAACCTTAATTGCTATTTATAGGAATTTTTTTAACTTATAAAAACAAATTTTGAAACACAAAAACCGATTCTTTTTTTTATTTAACCTTAAATAAATATAAACATTCCATTAAATATAAAATTTCCAGGGATACTGTTATAAACAAATCCTGAAATCTCTAAATGCTCATAATTTCCTCTGAATGCCATCGTAATCGTAGTGGATGACAAAAAAACAAAAGGTGAAAAAGTCAGCTTAGATAACAATCTAACCTACGCAACAATCTGCTAAGTGAAATAAAATTGCGTCGAACACATGTTGGATCGAATTTATCGCTCAACTTCTGATCCTTTAATCCAATTTGGCGATGCACTAAGCTCCTGTAATATCTGGTATTAGGTGCAAGATTACAACTTTGGAGTCTCATCGCATTATTCGTAAAATGCGAAGGATTGATGAAGTTTACGACTGTTAAAAAAGCAGCAAACTGTTGACCTTAAACAAGGATTATTTTTGCAATTTTTCAACGCGGTGTTTCGTAATTAAAACTATCGCGAATATTCTCCGAATCTGTTGCGCTGTTCAAAATGAATTACGAATAGTTTGACATCTCATTTGACCTAATTTAGTTTTGCTCCTGACTCAGATTTTTCAGATATGGATTGTGATATATCGTGTCAAACGCAGGATAATTAGAAAGTTTCAATTGCGTGCTTTAAATTTTATAATATGCATGGCGATATGTCAAGTTCTAGATGAGAGTCAGAACATAAACGTTTGATCCTTTTCTAATGCTGCCATCCTTTTGGAAATAAAATTTCATTGAAGACAAATTATAAAAGTTAGGCTTTTAATAAATAAATTATAATCTATGCACAAAAAATAACTGCATTTTTGCCAAGACAAAATAAAACACTGAAAAAAGTGTGAAAATTAATTTATTTAATTCTACAACCCTAACCTCAAGCAAATTTCGAAATACACATTCATTACTGTATTTTTGTTTCTTCTCTAGATATCGTTATGTGTTTTAATTATATTGAAGAACATTACCGTTGTACCTTTTGTACTATTGCTTCCTAAATTTTACAAAAATTGCGAAACAAGTTTTTGGACTTTTCTACATTAGCGATTACTGGATTTTTAAATTTGAATAGCCGTAAACCTTCTAATTTATTATAAACATTTTTGGATTTGATAAATATCTTTAAATTATTTCTTGATCTAGCTAATTTCTGCATTTCGATATAGTTTGGTTAGTGAGAATAGCAAAAATAATGTATAACTTATTAAACATGCATCTAAGAATGATGAAAACTTTCAGATAGTTTTCATTAAAAATTTTATAAGTATATTAAATTTATATAATATTCGTAGAAATTTTATTGTTTATATTAAAATGTTTAATGATATTTGTCTGTTTATTTTTGCCAACGAATCCATAGAACGTTGCAAATATGCATTTTCCATTCACTGTTGTTATAAAAATTATAAAATAAATTCAGTTTATGAAGTAATTTTTGTTATTTCTTAGTTATTAGATAAAATAAATCCTTTTAACTCATAATTTTTTATAGACTTTGTGACATAATTTATTTAACCCTTTACATTCGGAAAAGAATTCGATGCTTAGTAATTCTTCTGAAAAATAAATATAAATAATTGTTTCAAATTGAATTTCGCCGGGAATTTAATTTGAGACTTCTTTCTACTCTGCAGGTATTTTCAACAATCAAAATTTAACAAATAGATAAATAAAACGCCAAAATGATGCACCGTCTTGAATGGTAATCATATGCTCATAGGGTTAATATTAAAATCAAAAACACTGCAACTATTTCTAGAATAATAATATATTATAATCTTGTTAAACAGCCGAATGAAATAGAAATTTAAGGTTCTATACTTCTCTGAGAGAGTTTTGTTTATTCTGTATCCCGTGTTTAGCATACAACCTGTTGTGCAACTTGTATCAGGTAGAGTTTGGCTGACAAAACACATCTACTCAAAGCAAACAAACAACAACAAAAACGTGTTCAACTTAAAATTTACGATTTTTAAAACACTTTACTTACAGTATACACGCCTTCATACCAAAATTAGCATAAAGTGCCTATTAAAGGAACATTCTTAATAACTGGGCAAGGTTGTCGTCACAACGTGCTTTAAATGTCAATTTTTGAGAATAATTGATTTCGTCAGAAACTGCGCTGCAAATAAAGTTAATAGCCCTTTCCACTCTTACAATTTTAGATATTATTTGTTTGATTGCGATAGATAGATTAAATATTCAAGTTTCCAGTGCCACCAAGAGCATTACGAAAGAACAATAAGAAAAATACTATCCATGAATTCGCCGGGGGCAGTTCTTTGCTCTGGATTTAATTTTGGAACATTTATAGCAACAGAAACTGTGAGATGAACAGTTGCAGAAAATAATTTATTCAAAAATCGATGGCTGCTGCCAGCGGCAACTCGTTCTCATGAACAGCGCTGATGGCTAGTTTTTTTTTATTTTGTTGGCGATAATGAAAGGATCTTTTGTCATGAACACGGAATTTCTATCACTACTTTTAATCGAGGTTCTTTCGTAAATGAAAAAACCCTTTTAGTTAAATTCTTTTAATTTGCGTTAAGTCTTTTGCAAAAAAAATGTTTTGTTTATTTATTTCTACCTCATCTTTTTTATAATTTATCTATTAAGCTCGACGCACTGGAATACCTGTTGAACATTTGGGATGAAGCCATGCAGCGTACTTTGAAAATTCTGCAGCTGATGAATTTCTTAAATTTGATAGCACGGTGTTCTGACGCGAGCATCGTGCTAAAATAATTAATAATTACAAAATAATTTGTAAACTTGATTCTGCAGCCACAATTTAACTATGAAAAACTGAATATCGTTCTGCGAATCCAACACGAAGACAAAGATAGATCTAGCTACACCTCAAGCATAAAGCATTAGTATTTAGTTTAGCTTAGCTAATATAAACATCTCGTTTTCGTACAAAACGAGAACTATTTTTAAACTGGCATCATTGTTCAGATAGTGACGACGATACCTGATCTTATTTTCTCCTCTTCAAATTTTCAAACCACACTGATGGAATGACGGTTGATTCATTACATTAAACTTAACATGCAACAAGTCCATATATTTTGTATAAGGTTTCCCTGTTCAAGGGAAATGTATAAAGTCCATATATTTCCCTGTATAAGGTTCAAAATTCTCCTGCCCTAAAAACTCTTTTTCACTTATAGATTTAAATTATGAGAGCAGGGTTAATTTCGTCTGTAAAAGTAACATACATTATGATTCCAATTGCTTATTTATCATGGGAAATTAACGTGAAACTACGTGGAAGATAGTGTTTTCATTCGCTATTCTAAACTTCACATCAGGGAAGGAGCTTGAGCCACAACATTTAAATGGCAACAAACGCGTATATACATAGCGAACTTCTTAATGGAATCGGGTTTTGGATCTGGAACTCAGCTACTCGGAATCGGCCAATCGAAAAGGAAATAGATTGATTTAAATTATGCTACCATTTGTTTCGCTTAGAAATAAAAACGCTTTTAGTTATAAGTTAAGCTTTTTTCATTTGCGTTGTCTTTTGCAACAAAAAAAATTTATTTATTTCTACCTCATCTTTTTAAAATTGATTTATTAACCTCGATGGACTGGAATGCCTGTTGAACATTTGGGATGAAGATATGCAACGTACTTTGAAAATTCTGCAGTTGATGAAGTTCTCCAGGGCAAATGAAATGAAATATTTTGAAACCGAAATATATTGCAAAAAATGTAGTTGTCTGATTATGAGGATCACATTTTAACGTTCATACTGGATTCAGGGCTTTACTTTTTAAATAATTCTCTAAAATGTAAAATGTTCATAAAAAAGGCTGTTCGCTGCAATATGTGAATCAGTTGACTTCTCTACTCTATGATCAACATAATATTCATGGAAAAAGAATATACTTAATACATATATTTCAGTGCGGTCCAAAGACAATTTAAAATAACTCAGAACATCTTGCAGTTAATGTGTACTTTTGCCAAGAATATTTAAAAATATTTTTTTAATTTAAATAAATTTTATGATATTTTTATTTAGTTCAGTTAAACCTGAACCAATTTAGACAATGACATTAAGACTGAAAACTCTAAATTTACAAAGAAAAAGTTCTTCCAATATGAAAATTGCAAAAAATGTTTTATTCAGACAGCACTGATCATTTCTTCGTTGAGTGCGTTTTAGTTCACAAATTTCAGTCAGTAATAAAATTTATGAGATATATCCGTATTTATTATTAGTACCAAAATGAAATTCACTACAAAAAATAAAACGGAATTTGAATTGACCTTGCTGTCCAAATCTTGCAAAACAGGTTTCACAGTATTATTTTTAAACTAATCATTGACACATCAAATTAGTTGCTTGGAGAAAACGAAACTTTCACTTTAGGTCAGCGCTCCTTTCTGAGCGAGATTTGTATTCCGATCTGTACCCACCAGGGTCAGATATTTTGGGTGACTTTCTCTCGAAAGTTTACGACATAAGGAAGTGCCTGATGTTCGTGCCTTCCGCTATCTGTGGGCAGTATTTCACTTGGGCAAGATATCGCAATCATTGAATTAATGTTGACAGTTTCACAGGAAGGTAACAGGAATTTATAGTTTTCCTTTTAAAATCTTGCAAAATAACTTGATAAAGTGCCTTTATTATAGTACTTAAAGAACTTCTAAATATTTAGATTCCACTATTCTGAGATTTTATACATTTTAATGTAATTAAATGACAACCACAAAAGAATCGGTTTAAGCTTAGATCGTGCACGTTAAGTATACCTCTTTGTTTTGAATTAAAAATCCAATATTTTTGCTGCCACTTTAATTCGTAACATTAAAAACAATTATTATGCTGTTTAAAAGGATTTTTTATTATTCCTTTACATTCTCTTCAATAATATAATTCTGCATGACGTATTAACATGTTAATGTGTATAAACGTTTATTGTTTCTTAAAATTTATCTAATTTAATTAACATTTTTCATTTCATACAAATCAATTTATTAAATAGGGAACATTTTTAGATATATTTACTAATTTTTTTAAAAAAATGTATAAAATTTATCTAAAGAGTTTTATTTTTTAATAACTTTTTTCTAATTTACTTGAAATTAATTCCTTCTTTTAGCTGTTATTAATATTAGCCTAATTTAAATTATTTTGATTTTTATTCAAAATATTCTTAAATTGATAATTTTATTTGCATTTTCAGTCGAATAGTTTGTATTTATGATGATTTAGTTAATCAGTACGTATATCAATGTTAAAGAAGAGTTCTTCATGGCTAAGAATTGATAATGCTTTATTTGATAAAATTTGAAAAGCTTCTAATATCAAACATTTAAGCATTTAATAACTCAAGAATGTTAAATTGAAATTTAAAGTTCTATTTGTTTACATAATTATCTTTTGCGTTATGATAGCGAAAAGTTGAGATTCCGATTTAGAGTGTTTGGACAAAATATGACGTTGTAAAGTTAGATGTCCTATTTTGTAATTTTATAATATAAATGGGACATGGCATGAGATTCCATAATTGTTGAAAGTAAAGTCTAATTTTGTTAAATTTAACATAGTTAGATTTTGAACCAAACTTTAGAAGGCTTAGCTTTAGAAAATTCCTGTTTTCGATCATATTTATTTTACCAGTTTAATTTTGAATGACGTAAAGCCAAATCTTTTACAATGCATTTTTATCATGTTGCTTTTACTTTTCAATTTATGTCTTAATACATTGAGGCAGATTTTGATTTGATTTAAAAGGACAGTTTGTTTTCTGGTATTCGATATAAGCAAAATATTATGAAGTTAAAAGCCAAATATATCTCGACAATTTTAAATTAAATCATAGTGAATAAATATCAGAATATTCAATGAATAAACATGAAATTGTTTAAAATAAAAGTCAACATATCAGGGAAGAAATTTGTTATAAAAAAACAATGTTGATTTCATTTTTTAAAAAAAAAAAACTCTATTTCTTACAATATATTTTCCAACTCAGCAATTAGAACTAATTAGAATATGAATGAAAAAGATTAATGCCGAGTTTATACTAGACCAGTTATAAGATAAGTAGGCAGCGCATGCGTAAAAAGACTGAAAAATGCTGGTCAATCTCTGGCAAGTAACTGTTCCGACGAGAAAACTTCAAACAACTGTACTGATTTAATTTTTTTTTTTTAAATTTTATTAAGTGCGCATCCTTTTGCAGAATTTGGTAGTTATTTTGGCTTGAACAAATTCTTCCCTTATCATAGATAATTCTGACATTTTGTTTCTGACGCGAGGTTATGTTCTTTTTTTTTTCATTTTATTTGCATTTCATTTCTATAGCTTTCCTAATTCAGATGTGTTGACACTTTAATTTACTTTTTATTATTTTACATTTTTCCAGTGTTTTTATTTTTATTACATTCTTAGGATTCCTCTTTCAGAAATCAGCTACTATTTCTGAAAATCTGTGTACTTGATTTATAGGGCTTGCGATTTGACTTTTAAATTTAATTGGGATTATGAACATTCAGAATGATCTTTGAGATTAATCTAAAGTGAGCTTACTTTAGCTTCGATGGGTGCTCCCGGGCGTGTTGAATATCTTGCTACGGCTTCACGAGCTTCAAGATGACCTGTTCAGGGATCGATTTATTAACACAAAAGGACATTATATAGATATAGATAGATAAAAAGGAATCTTTCTTTTATATATTCGAAGGAAGTGGAAGGAATTTTCCTAAACAGTAATTTGAAGACAGATTTCCAACATATTTAGGAAAATAGATTAGTTTTTATTTAAAAAAAAAACATTAAATTTTATTTTAATAAATAGACACCTGAAAAGTGCGATTTCCAATTTTTAGATAATTGGCATTTTAATATTTATTTAAAGCAAGTTTCATTTTTGCATGAAAATATCTTAATTTTTATAATAGGGACATATTAAGATACTAAAAAAGCTACTATTAAAATGCAAAGCACCAAATGATATATTAATTTTTTATATCATTATTTCTTATTTTGAAGCCAATGCTTATTCTGATAAAAATTTTCTTTTTCTAACTATAAAAACGCTTGTAACAAATTATACTTACCTGTACTTGGCGCATAGCCATTGAATTTGAAACTTCGCAAACTTTTTTCTACAGAATTGAGAATTGCTTCGCAAGGTTTCAAATGACCGGCTACAGTTGGGTCACCTGAATAAAAAGAAATAGCTTGCATTAATGATTTTTATTTTAATATTGAGCTGATAGACTTTCTTAATTAAAAAAGAATTTTCTTAATATTTAACTTAATTAATCTTCTTATTAATTATCATTAATTTATTGGTACGCAACATTTATTAATGCTTGACATTTCTCTTCACTAAAATTTTTGTGTCTTGGTAAAATCGTTGATAGAATTGGATTTTAAAGGAGTTTTTTTTGTGTGGGTGTGTTAATTTAAGTGTTATGAAGTTTAGCTTGGGAGGTGAAAAAATTAAAAAATACCTTTAGCAATGATTGTATTTTCTACATTTTATTTAGAACGAAATTTTTGTAAAAATTGTTAGAAGTAATAAGATAGTTTTACATCAATCCAATGAACTATTTTCTTTGTATTATATATATTTTAAACAAATTATAGGCAAGATCCTTATAACTGGTAGCAAAAACTAAATATATTTCAATTACTGAAATTAAATATATCTCAATATTTGTTAAAATTCAAACCAGATTTTTGTTTCAGTTCTCATATAATTTTACAACATTCAAAAATTTATATTGATTTTGTTTTGTCAGAAATCTTCTTTCATTTACTATCATCTTTCTCCATTTAGTAACTCCAGATTTTCTATTAAAATGTAATGCAAAAATTAACTAACGTTCTATACTTTAACAGACGAAATAATTAATTTTCATTTAGTTTAAAAGCACCTAATATTTGAGTTTATTTACAAAATAAGACATGGAACTAAAAGAAATACATATGTGACAATGTATCTATATATTATATATGTATAATATTAGAACTTATTTTCATTTGATTCAGTTTCATTTTAAAGTTCCAGTAATTTTGCTCTGTTAAACTGCCGTTTAATCTATACGAATCTTTTTAAAAAGTAACTAATTGATTTACTATTATAGATTAAAAAGGATTTATGAATCCTCATTATTTCATGAACTTTCCTTTTCCACTGCTCACTACATTAAATTTTTACAATATTGAAAATATATTGAATGTACTTTCATAATCTACAGACTATTTTTATTCTCTTCATTTCTCAGAAAAACTCCCACATTAATATACTCTATCTTATTAGGTTTTCATTTAAGCGTAATGTTTTGTAAAGATGCTAACATAGGCATCAAAATATTATCTTCTTTTATTGTAAGCGAAGGTTTGTTTGAAAAATATTGGGAATTATTAAGATTTATATGATTGAATAAATATTTACCTTATTGATTATATAATCAATGTGATTAATATTTTGATGCGATATCTTAATCACATCGATTATATGACACCGAAAAGTGCTCTTTCATCTTTGATTAAACTTAACATACGCGTGTCAACATTTGGGGTACAATAGCAAGAATATAATATGATTTGTTAGATTTTTAGATATTTTTAAAAATTTTCATATGATTCAATGCATAATAATTAAAATAATAAAATTATTTAAATTATTATTTAAAATGATAAATTAATAAACTGATAATATTTATTAATTTAAAATGATAAATTTCTATAACTTTGATTTTAGAAAATTATTGACATAGATGATTAGAAATATATAAAAATATCCTTTTCTGTTGTTCTGTCAGTGTTTTTTCTTCTACTTTTTTGAGATAATAGAAATAGAAAACTGGCTGATTATATGCATATTGTTCTGATTAAATTTGGAATATATCAGTAATTAAAATTTATTAAATGAAAGGATGTAGTAACAAAGAAAAATAGCTAAAATATCCTGAAATTCTTTTTGTATATAATACTTGTTTTGTTTTTTTGTACTAAAAACATTTGGGATCCTCAGTTTTACAGTTAAAATAAAATCATCTTTTGTTTTTAAAAAATTAAAATCATTCCGGTTTAAGAAATAAGTAAAGCGTATATTAAAAACTCCCTTTAAACAATGAAGTTTCTAAATAGTGTTCATAAATCTAAAAACTTCATCTAAATTTCAATAATTGATGTAATTTGACTAGTAATACAAAAAGCTTCTGAGAGTTTTTTTTATCATGTTTAAAAAAGAAACAATAATTTAGAACCCTAAAGAATTCCTTTAGTAGATGATTAACAAATCTCTAATAGAATAAGTTATAAAGGTTTGTAAGTATTTTTAAATAATTTATAACATGTAAAAATATCTTTAAACATTAATATTTGTGTTCTTGAATTAACCGTTTTGCACTCCTTTTTATTAAAAAGGATTTAGTTTTCCTTTCTCATAAATTACAAAATTTTAGAAAAACTTTATCTAGCGGGACATAGTATACGTCTGCGTACCTCAATTGAGTGTAAAGTAATTATGAATATGTGATATTCTGTAGCTATAAAAGGGTCTTAGAAAATATTTGGTGGATATTTTCAACAATTGATGCTTCTTACCTATCGACAACGATATCATCTTCTTTTCCGGATTTGGCGCCAGCTTCATATTTTCAATGACCATTCTGATTGGGTTGACGGTTCCTGTTGCAAAGTTCGAGGCTCTGACACTCCATCCTCTTCTGTTCCTTCCCTCCTGTCGTTGCAACTGAGGGGGATCTGCGAGGGTGGCTGATACTCGGATGGGCATGGTTGCTTTTTATTTTTTCGAATTCGAACACGGTGTTGATAAAGAACACGATAGATTTCTCTCTCTCGGAAGAAGGTTTGCTTCTATTTTTTCTCTTTCTTATAAATGATTGATTATTGGTATTCGATTGGATTGAATACGAGTGGTTCCTTTAATTGGCGAATAATATTTTCAACAGTTCTAAAATTTCACCAAAGATTCTTTTCGACTAAAGAATTCGGAATGTTCTCTCAAACGATGTTGTGCGTTGCTGAAGGGCTTTTTTATATTCTCAGTGGTTAACAAAAATCGCACTTTTTTTAAAAAAAAGAAAAAGTGGTATTAAAAAGATTGGCAGACGTAGTAGTTAGTCCTAATTCTTCCGAGAAAATGCAAGAAACAGTAGAGCTTATAGTTGAGATAATACTGGCTCATAGCATTGAACACAAGGGGTTTGAAATCTCGGTGGTTTGAAGAAAAATCAAACATTAAGCTTCTAAAATTTATCAGTAAAAATTCCAAACGAAGAAACCTGAGAAAGAGAACGGTTTAAAGTTAGTTTTGTACTCTAAGATAAAACAGACCAATAGAAATGATCCTTTGTGCATAGTAAAAATGCAATTCAATTAATGAAATATAGTATATATAAATAGATCCATCAAGTCACAGAATTGAAATAAGTTTAAAGATGTATAGAAAGAAGATAAAAGTAATTCTAAAGACGATAGAATTATTTTAATAATAAGCAGAAAAAATAAAAGTTCAAGTAATGTAAAGAATAAATAAGAAAAAAGTAATTTAAAAAGACACACACAAGTGGGGGGCAAAAATAATTTAAAGAATGGATAAGAGAAAAGTAATTCTAAAGCACAGTTTAAAGGAAGACAGAAATAATTCAAAAATGAGAGACGAAAGGAAGTGATTTTAATAATGAATAAAAATGATAATTTTAGAATTCAGAAAACGTTTTCAGAAAAATCACGGGAGAAGAATGGCATAAAGTTTTGTAAAAAAAATAAAGACAAAACTAAGTTTTAAGCCCGATAAGAATAAAAATAACTATAAAAATCTTAGAAATAAAGGTAAAGAATAATGAACTTTCTATTTATTTAAATAAAATTCAATAAAGAAGCATTTATTTTTTGTTAAGAAAAAGTTAATATCAGAGAGAAACTAATTTAAATTTATAAATAACTTAGATTTTAATTCTTAAAAGAAAAAAATCTAAACTAATCTGAAGCTCGCCTGAGATGTTATAAAATAAATCATCACATAATTATGAAATCAGATAAAAATTTCTGTTTTCAACTTTCTTAAAATTAATTTGATTTGGATGATTTTTTAAAAAATCATCGCACATAATAGAATACAATCTCGTTAAAATTCTGATAAAATCTTGTTAAAATTGTGATATAAATATTTGCATTAACAGCCGTGCTGTTTTTGAAATCAAGACATTCTAAGAAAAAACAGTTTGGATAAAACGCAAGCTAAGATTTGTTTTCAAGCTTGTTTTTACAGATATTTCTTATTGCAATGGAAGCCGCAATAAATTCTTTAAAATACTTCTGATAATTTAATTGTACTTTCACAACTAAGAATTTCAAGAAACAAAAAGCCATAAACCTTAAAAAAAGGCAAATTTCCAACTAAAAGTATGTTTCTAGTCAATTTAATAATGATTGTCACTTATGAAGGGATATTTAATAGAATTACCTAAATTTATAAATTAAAATTCCAAAAGCTTTACTTATAATGTATCAGAAATTAGATATGATTTTTTACACATGAAAAATTTTACTTATATTATTTAATATATATTTTGCTTTAAGTGCGCTCATATAAACATGAAACAAAATTCAAAAATGTAATGTCAACTCACTGGTAAAGAGCGCAATTGGAGAACTTCTCTTACTCCACCCAAATACACGATTTTCAGCAGTTTTTCACCGAACCTCTGTACCAGAAGTTGCAAATGAAGTGATTAGAAATCGAAACGATACAGCTGTCGTGTTTCAACAATTTCTAGAAAATTCTAAAATTCCACAGCCGTTCCAAGTTCGAAACAACTCACGTTCGAATTGTCCGGTATGAGTGAAGTTGAGATGTTTATATAGGTTAACCCTGCGGCAGATTTAACTAAGCCACAAGGTTGCTCTGAGGGTCGAGTGACACGTGATTAGGATTTAAGGGATCTAGAAACGCTTTCCCTTCTTTTCTTTTCTTTTTTTTAAATTTCTTTTTTTGATGACGTTGCCCCTACGTCACAGAATCGGAATTGACATCTTTGATTGACCATAAACACGACTTTACTTCAGGTGAGGATTTAAAGTTTCTAGGAATGATATTACTTTTGGATCTATAAGAAGATCAAGATTGATAAGGCTTGCATATCTTCACCTTTCCAACTGGCGTCATTGCTATTGCATTAGGCTGTAATTCAGAATTAAGGTGTCCACCCTTCACTATCACATTCATCAGACGACACATGTCTGATTGTGGTACAGGTATTTCTTAGACCTTAAAAGCGGTACAGGTACACAAGAAACCAAGTTCATTCTCTGCAAGAGATTGCCCTTTTTTTCTGAATCACAATTTTTCCTGACACTAAAAATAAGGCTGTGTTTTTGTAGACAATTCAGCTAGTTCAAAATGCTAAGCAAATAGGGGGAGTATTTTTTCTCTAAATTCTTTCACAAAGTTTTCAGGATGAACTTTGTACTTAAATGAAAAAAATTGAGTATTTATTTCAGAATCCTTCTCGCTAATAAATTGGATTCTAGGTCTGAAAGAAATTAAAATTTTTTGAAATCTAGAACCATTTTCAATTATCCAGGTATCAATTTTCATTTGTTTAGTTTATTGATCATTTTCAATAATCATGCTCATATACATATAAACAACTACAAATCTATCTTTTGATATATTTTGTTCTCTTTCATTCGCATTTGAGTTATCACATCCTACTGTACGCTAATAGACTTTCTTGTTGAGAGTTTTGTTCAAAATTTGAAAAAAATCAATCATTTCAATGTAAAATAAATAAATGTTAATAAAATTTCACTCTTCTAGTTTGATGTTATTTAGAATAATCGTATAGACTATTGAAATATAGTTACAAGAATCATTTGTTTTAAACTTAAAAGGATCAAAATAGGAGGATTAAATCTAATATGAAAGTCACAATTTTCAGTAATTACAATACTTTTTGTAGACGAGAAATCTGAAAAGCAAATGCTAAAAAAATATATTTTAGTTTAGTTACGTTTCAATCTATGTGCTACTGTTGTGGTAACAGATATTAAATACCAAAAATCGACAATAAATTCAAAAACGATACTAAAATTATTATTTTGCCGTGATGTAAGCAATTTTAAATATTATACCTGGCTTTAAGCTTGAAATCATGAAAAATTAGAACAGCGTGTTTCTGTCAGAATTTTGAATTTTATGAAGACAAGTTAATAAAAATGCAATTAAAATATGAAAAAAGTACATAAAATTTGCTAATTCATTATGCTACAGTCTTTTAATTATTATTAATTGATGAAATTCATGTTTTTTTTTTGTTGTTGTTTCCTCTGTTTATTTTCATTCTCAAGTATACAGCATAGTTGCTTGTGGAAAAAGGAATAAGATCCTCGCGCTGGTTAAACTAGTAAAATATGGAGAATGTTTTATTTTAAATCCGCCAAAAATCTATTTTAGAATTATTGTTATGAATTGAAAGGAAAAACGTTTGCGAAATGGCGAATGATTAAGCATCATTAGAGCTATGCCCTCGTGGCATTTATAAGAATTAACTAATTAAGAAAATATATTTATTTAATTGTATACAACAGTGGATCCAATAACTGCATCTCCCCTCCCAAATTTTGGTAGTTCTCGCCCTCTTTAATGACCAAAACTATATTTTATTTAATTTTGTTTACATTAAGCAAATATTGCTAAAATTTACTTTTTTAATTTTATAAAAAAAATATTTATTAGAATGATCTTGACCTTGAAAACATTATAGGTATTCACCTAAAATATTTGTTTAGGAATTTTATATTATGTACCTATTTTCCCGTCTTGGAGTAATGATAACTCGCAAAGAAAGTATTATGTTAAGAAAATTTGGAATATGGACACCATATTTAAACGAAATTCACTGATATGCCTTTTATTTGTCTATCAATATGGTTATGAACATAAAGAAAAAGCGTAGAGAGCAAAATTAATAGAATAGTATGGTTCATGACTAAAATCCTATATATATATATATTAAATTTTGGGTCTAATTCCTCAAAGAGAAAATCTTTAAACTACAGACTGGATTTTTTTTCATTACATGACGAATCTTAACACAAAATATGCAATCTAAGTGTGCAAGAAAACCGAAAAGACAACACTTTAGCTGGCTCTTTTTTCTCAAATAGTTGTACTACATTTCTGAGGACATAATTTTTTGTATGGTTATTTTATGAGTTAAACAACAGCTAGTTGGAATTATTTGCTTTACAATATTTATTTTTATTTTTTTCATATTAAAACAGTTCCAAGGGGTCCCTTAAAAATTCATGAATCAGTAACTGGCGTGGTGTAAACAGGTTTTAACTGGAATCACAGCAATAGCAGTATTGCTTAGTATGGAGTTCATCGCTGATAACAAGACGAATCTCCATCAAAAAAAAGTATTGCAGATGTATATTTGGTACAAATCACATACATTCACCAACTGCCAACTACCAGGACAATTCTTCGAATAATAGACTTTGCATTATACAGAGTTGTACAAAGAGTTATGAAATAATATTTTATAAAATATTGTAATTTATAATGGAGTACTTGAAATGTATAAAGTGGAAACAGATAAAATTTAGAATCGCTGGAAAATGTTAAAAATTACTATAAATTGTTTCTAAATTGTGAAAAATTAAAATCAAAATAATTCTAATTTATATATAAAGATAACTCAACAAATCACTTTGATAAATTACACTCATACACGTACACACACATAAATACAAAGAAAAACATTTTTCATTTTTTCCGTCAAAAAAAGACTAAAACTAATATCATTTAACAACAGGGTGTAAAAATTCTACGATAGAAAACTAAAATTATGGAATTATATTTTTAATATTCGTCTTAAATAAAACTAATAGTCAGTTCCATTAATCAATAACCAATGAATTTATATTATATAAATAAGAATTTCTTAAATATCGGCAAATGATGACTTATAATCACTCTACTTCATCATAATGCATTCCTAAAATATTCTATACATTCGTGGAAAAAAAATTATTGCTTTTTTTTTTTTTTGAAAAAAAAAAAAAAAAAAAAAAAATCACAGAATAATTTGAAAGAAGAATCTGGTTCACTTTCGGAAATTTTTACAGCTTTTGTGCTGCCATCTGTTATTCATTAATGTAACTAAATAATCAGGGTTTTTTTTAAAGCCTTTTTCATAATTTCATCTTTAGTAGTTTTGCGAATTTTTATTTCTTTCTTCTCATTTCTTTGTTCAAAATGAAAGCTTATATCCGCATAAACAACATTTTTGGAAATGCATATTTAACAATGCGGTGTTTTATTTTATTTTATTTATTTATTAAAATTTACAAAAGAACTTTTTAGTGCAACGAATCTATCAGAATAAATAGGTATCCCTTCAGATCCATTTCTGCAGAAACTTATGCACGCTTTAACACGGGACAAAAATGAACAGGAAAAAAACGCATAAATTGTTGATGGATATTGCATGGTTATTCATAAGAAATGGATATCTTTTCTTATCTAAATTTAGAAAATTAGACAATATAATTAAAGTTTCCCAGTAATTTGTTTCTTAAGAAAATGTATTTTATTCATGATTTAATTAAGAACATTTTAATTATATTGAGCTAAAATAGCAAAAATCCTTTTTCAAAATCAAACAGGAAACTATAAGACGGGCTTACATTAATGAATCATATATTAAAGACGAAAAAATGGAAATTATTTAAAATATTAATTTAATCAATGTATATTTATTAATTTAATAAATAAATTCGTTATTATTGAACTAGATAAGTGAAATATTAATTTAATATTTTGTTAAATTTATAAATCTAGATTTCCCAAAAATGTTTTAATAAATTTGTTATTTTTGATATCGTTTCATCCTCAAAAATTCCGTAACTTATTTATATCAAAAATTGTACTGTGAGCACAGACTTTAAAACGTTATTCATTATTTAACTATGCAATGCAAATCGAAAAAATTTTGTTTTTTTTTTTTTTTTTTTGTAAATGAAAATAAATATTAAAGTAGAAATTCTTATTAAATGTTGTAGAAAGTGGTATATTGTTTTTAATAAGTTTTTTTTACCTGTTTATCATTACAAGTTTTAATAAAGCAGAAACTCGAATACGACATAAAGAAAAGTCTAGAATTTGACAGAGGATTATCTGATGTATCAGATAATGAAACAGGTAGAAAAACCGTTTTCCAGGCTTTTCTTGTGAAGCATTTTGTCAATGAAATATTTGCGATCTAGCCTGCCTGAATGCGATTTAAGACTTTATTTATTTTTCTTGAGTACACGGATTAGCATTATTAATATGGAATGAAATTTTTCCAAGAACCTTGTGCAATACCTCAGATCTTCTGAATAAATTTTGAGCGGAATCTAAATATACGAAAATAATAAATTTCGACACCCTTTCATTTATATATTTTTCAAATAAGTAATTTAAAATATATAAAAAGGAATAATCTTTTAATCTGATATTTTTCTGTATTTGACACACACACATATATAGTTCTGCTTAAAAAGGAAAAATATCAGATTAAAAGATTATTCATTTTTATATATTTTAAATTCTTTATTTGAAAAATATTTAATTTGAAGACCAAAGGAGAAAACTATAAGTATATTTTTAAAAAATAAATATTTTTGTGTTTTAAATATACCGTTTCCAAGTTGATTCGCACTGCAGAATTAGTGTTTGTTATCTTCATCAAGGATTTCTCGTATATTAATTACTATTTGTTAATATATCCAGAGTTGCTCAGAATATTTAAATATTTGCTCCATATTACTAAAACAAAAACAAAAAAAAAACATACACTAGTAAATAATGTATAGCTAGTTTTAATGTAAAAATTAAGTAAGTATTTTAACATACATAACCCTTTTTTACATTACACCACTTGATTGTAGGCCCTAGGATTTAAGTCACTTATAATCACTTGAAAAATAAAATAAAAATTGGTTAATTGGTTATTCCTTCTATTTCTTTTAAGGACCATTAAATAATTCATACAATGCGAAAATGCCAAAACATATGAAAAGCAAATTTTAAGAATTAGCGATACAATTGATTACAGTCTCGTTGTTAGTATATATGAAAACCATCTGTGTTAAATTTTAAAAGAATTAATAAAAATTGAATTAAATTTTGGACTGAAGGGATTTCTTGTCATTAAAAATGTAAAATTTGAATTTAATAATGATGATAAAATATTTTTAATAAAGTAATTTTCTTTAGAGTTACTGCAAAAAAGAATAATTTTAAATTAATTTCAATTTGGTTGAATATATAATTAAATTTTGTCCTTTGATAAGTTCCGATGCACTTCTTTTTTGTGCTTTGAAATATTCTTTCGCTTCTCCTAAAGAACATTTCCGTAAAATTTGGTTGAAATCTTTCCAGGCATTTATGGTCATTTGTGGTGTGTGTGTGTGTGTAGAGGGAGAGAGTTTTAGAAGAGAAGTTTAAAAATTGCAAAATGACCTTCTGAAATGGGCTCCGACTTAGCTTCAAAGATATGTGTTTTTCTTTTGTTCTTGGAATATTATGCAATATTCCATAAATCTTTGTATTTTAAGTATGCTACTTCAACGTCAGTTTCTTGAGTAAATCCTTTACAACAGTATTTCACAGACATAATAAGGTGGTTGACATCTCAAAACTGTTTCCAAAGCATATGAAGTCCCCAATCGTTCAGAAAAAATTTCTATTAATGCTAGTTCCGGACTGTATAGAAACTGAAATATCAGTATTCATCCCACTGATTAATAACAGGAAAGCCACAAATGTAAAACTGGTTTTGAGTTATGATTCGTCTTCATGTCGGATCTTTGTATTTCATTCTCTGTCTGTAAGCGTATCCAAATTATCAGTCATTATTGCATTTGATTAATGGTTATTTTATTTCAGAGAATAACCATGTATTTTTATTATTTTGTTACCGCATCTGACAAATAACTGTTTATTTGAACATGGATATTCTCCATATCATCCCTCAGAATTTTCTTAAAAAAATAATATCATTGTCAGTTGTGTTAATCCATATTAACTCAATCAGGAACAACAGATAAAAGCTTTAGGATACCGGTGAGGTAATAAAGAACCTATGTCTGCTGCTTACAAAATTTCCTTTTTCTAGATTCTACCATTAGTAGATAAAATAGACTGGGTGTTACTAAATTACAGATAATAAACTGAAAAATACTTACTCAGATGACTTCTCGGCTGTTCGACTCTATCAACTGCATTTCATGATTCGGTTCAAATAGAAATTTGCCAACATTAGTTCTTTACGTGTATTTATATACACATGGTGATGATTCAGGGTGAAAATTCAAGTTTTGTGCAATATCTTTCTAGTGAATAAATTCTTGAAAGATTTAAAGGCTATTACAAGCTATTTAAAGTGTTTGCTTGGTCATTTATTTTAGTAACTGGGTTAAAATTGTTAACAATGCATATTTTAATTTCATGCTATCTGCTCGAATGGAAAATACATAAATTCTGTCTTTTCACGTTTTGGAATAAATGTAAATGTAGTTTTTGGAGTATTATCTATAAAAGTTTCTGTTAAAAGAAAACTCGCTTCCTTATAATTTAATAAATAGTTACACATGTAAAAAAATTCATTTATAAACCAGCCGGTTTTAGCTACCAGCTGATTCTTCGGATATATTAATTGAGTTTAACTGCAATTAAATCTCCTTCCAATAACGGTGTCGTAATTACCCAATAATATAATTTTGAACCTTACATTTTGGCCGATATTAAGGACCTAAAATTGCAATAGCTTTACTCCTATTTATAGTGTACAAAAGCCTTTTTAACAGCCTCACAGTGTCAAGACAAACTTTCTCTGTAATCTATTTCAAATTGTATGTTGTTTTTCATCTTGATGTAAGTCCTATCACCGACTTTCCGAATCGAATAGAAGGCAAACTGATAAAAAAATACTAAATAATAATAATAAAAAAACTGAATAACCAGACTGTCCCAACTGCAATACTGGTGGGAACTATGGCTGAGTCCTAAGGGTCATCACCGGCCATGGTACAACCCCTCCCAAAGGAAGTGCATTTCGCAGTGATGTAATTTTAGCTTCTAATTTTTCTTATAAACTAGGGAGATAGTAAGCAGAATCTTCCATCCTAAATTTCAAAAATTTAAGAAAATGGTGAATTAAATTTTAGAAGAAACATTGAAATTCAAATTTAATTGTAGCGGGGAAATCTATTATTAAAAAGTACACACATATATATATTTGCTAATTGTCAAAACTCAAAAAAATATCACCCATCGAATGAACTAGTATAATTAAAAGACAATTTTTATTTTTATGTTTTAAAACGATGTAACTCCCTTATTTTTTAAAATGACTGCGGAAAAGGGGACAAACTCTCGCTTAATTTTTAATTAGTTATTAGATGCTTTGCACCGAAAGATTAAAGTTCTTGTACACACAAATGTTTATTTTCACATTTAAGACGGGAGCGATGCACAAATAAAGAGACATAAAAGTATGCCTGCAGCACGGTGTTGTCTTAGTTACAGAATTCTTTTCTAACAACCTTGTCATCCACGTAAAGATAAATTCAATAGCAACAGAAATGAAACTAGTTGCACGATAAATAACATACTATAAAAATAATTGCAAACAGAACTGGGATATACACAAAACTGAAGTTAAATATTAAAATACAAATATTATCAAGATAAAAACATATACAAACAGTTAAATTTAAAATTAACATTTCAAATAATATATACCCTTTCCGATAAACATGTTCCCACTTCCAAAAAATATCTGCACCAAATGTGATTTCTTGGTCTATTTAGAAGCGAGGAAATGTGCATATGGGTTACACTTACATTTCTTTTTATACTTACATATTCATATTATGAGAGATGAATCTTCCCTTATTTTTATTACTATAGTTCAATACACAGAAATAATACCATTGAAAATTCGAAAAACAACGTTTGAACATTTCTCAAATATTGCTTAAGAGCTTGCCTGATTATTCCGAGCTATCTCGACTTCGTATATATTGCAGTTAATTGTTATCACTAGAAAACGTGGGCGCAGCGGAATTTCATAGCCATTCATTATTATTCATATAGTTGCGATGAGAAAAGGTAAAAAAAAAGTGACGATGATGCAAGATAGCGAAATGCGATGAATTTTTAGATAGTGATTCCTGCTACTGAAAAAAAAGTCAACTTCAACGAAGCAGTGCATTCTGTGCTGCCGGAAAAGATTCCAGAGATAAACCAGTAAGAAAAGAGACGTACCAGTGTACTAAACGCCAAGAATCACTTTGTGTTGTACCTTGTTTCAATAATTATCATACAAAGACTAATATTTAACTTTTTTTCATTCGCCCGAGCTAACTCGAGATAGTAAACTAATATTAAAACTAAATACTTTTACATCCATTAAAAATCAAAAATTCAATTTAAAACCTACATATTTTGTTTTGTTTCGTTTCTTTGTGTTTAACAATAAAAAATTTTTAAAAATGATGATTTTTTGCAATTTTTTCAAAAAAAAAAAAAATTGTGAGGAAAGCAGTTAATACATTGCTGCTATGCAAAATTGAGAATGAATCTGCCGGCTTACTACTCTAAAAGTAGCGCATTTCCCCAATGATCTGGACGTTCTGGCTCTGGCGTGGTTGTTCTTTACCCTTTTTCTATCTGTGAGATGTGTAGAAGAACCCTTGTATAAAAAGGAGTTGTTTCAGGGTGTAGGAGTGCCATCTTCATATGAGCTGAAAACCAGACTTCTGCCCTCAAGTGCTCAGGGATTTTTTTTTATCCTCAGAATCTACTGCATTAATTAGGCTTAAAATCTTTGACTTCGTCAGTGGCTTGTCTTTGACAAATTCATAAGTAACAACAATAATGAAATTAAAGTCTACCAGCGGGTGACCGAGCTCCGCTCGGAGAAAACAGGTATCGAAGCTAACTCGAAGATTTAAATTTTCAATTGTGATTTATCAAAACAAGACATGCCATAAGAAAATTTGTGAAACCATTGGTGAAAAGATAACCGGTTAAACCTCCGCTTTCCATCGTCCTCAAGCGATGTCATGTCTTGATGTTCCATTGGAAATCCCCATCTGCACTTCCATGTTTGCTGACCATGCACGGAGCGCTTGGGTTCATATCACCACACGGGTTATGGATCATCCATTTCGAGATCAGTTCCGGATCATCTTCTGGAAACTTTATTAGTTCGCCATATTGGCTATAGATGGCAGCACGTTACCGCTTGAAACCTATTAGCCAAAATGGCGAACTAATAAAGTTTGAAAATATCCTATCTGTAACTCCGAACTGCTCGATCGTAGCGCTTCAAAACCGGCGCCAATCGATTCCTCGTGGCCAAAAACCCCAGACCCCCAAGTTTACCGTTTATTAATTCTGGGGCGATTTTCGACTTGGCAACCATTCCTCGTATTATAGTATTAGATAAGAATAGCCTTATGAACGTGCAATTGCGAGAAACGAGGGAAGAATGATGATGTGGAACACATACTGAAGAAGTGACTTCTTAAAATGGAAGAAAAGGAGGGACGTGTGAGTTTACTATCTCTACGTCAAAGAAACACAAATTTTAAGGTCATTCTAAAAAATACCGATTTTTTTATATGAACACAATAATACTAGCTCAATAAACAGCTCATCCAACGAATGATAACCAAATAAATATGTTTATAACTTTTTAAAGAAAAAAAGTTAAATTTGCATTATTATTAACAAGTTAAATTTGCATTTGCATTATTTCAATTCAGTGCGTTGAGTCAACTTTTCTAATTTAAACAAGTGAATAATATAAACAATGTCATATGGTCTTTTTACTTTCTTGGGTTCTTGTTTTTTCAATAGAATTGTACTAATTTTAAGGCATTTTAATTGTAGTGATCCTTCAAATGTAATGGCCACTTTGAGATTAGGCCAAAGCGATAACTATAAGTATACTGATGTGCTTTTTTTAGATATATTTTATTAAAAAGAAAAAAAATCTAGAAAACCTATCTTCTGCTTCTTTTCTGATTTAGATTTATTTAATACAGATCTACAATCTGAATTTGCAGTCGTCACCATCTTAAAATGTGTCCATATGGCGCATTGTTTTCATTGAGTGCGATCATATAAATAAATAAAGAGGTAGCCATCCGAGCGATCGATGTGTTTAAAAAGTTAAAACAAATCTGTAATATCTATATTTAAATCACACACCATATATCTAATCCAAAATTGAAAATCAGGTTTGCTTTGAATGTGTACTATAAAGTTCGTTAGCGTGTTATATCTTTGAAATTCGAAGTATTGATATTAGCCAAGAATGTCTTTAAGAAGGCAGAGAGACCATTATCAACAGTTCACCAAGTTTAAACAAAGTCGAGTAATAGGAGTACGAGAAGATGGATTTTCTTTAAACGATATTTCAGAAAAACTTGGCTGGAAAGAGTGTTGGGAGTAGTGATCAAGGGATGGAATTCCCTCAAGAAAACCTGGGCGTCACGAAGCTCTACTGAGAGGGAAGACTGCCATATTCGGGGTACTGCTGTAGCGCATCGTATTGCGTTTGTGACCGAAATTTGAAATGCAGTTAGGCCACGATGACACAACTAACTCTTGGAAATCGATTAGTTCAAGGGAACTAATTGATTTCTAAAAGAACCCTGTAGCGCTCCTTCCTCTAATTCCAAGCCCTTCCATTTGAGAGGAAAGTGGTGTCGAGCCAGAGCTCATTGGAGGACAGTGTAGAGATCTGTTGTGTTTGTTGATGAAAGTAGGTTCTGCCTTGGTGACAGTGAGGGCCGTGAGTTGGTCAGAAGGAGGTCAGGGAAACGCCTGCAACCAAACTATCATAGACCTAGAACACTCCTACACTTCGAGTCAAGGTCCGAATAGCAATTTCTTATGTCAGCAGGAGCATTCTCGGAGTTATGCCAGACATACTGACTGCAAATTTGTACGTCAGTCTAGTAATTCAACCTGCAGTGCTGCCATTCGTGAACAACATTCAAGGGAAGTTTTCCAACAGGATAGAACTCACCCTCAGATGGCTGTTGAAACGTGCTCAACAGAGTGTCGACTTTTTACCTTGACCTGTGAGTTCAACAGATCAGTCTCAATTACACATCTCTCACGTACACAATCAATTGAGTACGCATGGGATGTCATTGGGTGACAACACTAAAATCAACAACCATCAATGATCATCCACGTATTGACAGAAAAGGTACAACGAGCATGGAAAGACATACTACAACATAGCATTCGGCACCTGTATGACACAATGCATGAAAGTTTGCAGGTTTACATTCACAATTAAGGAGGCTACACCGACCATATAATGTACCAACTTTTCACATCTGAAATGGAATTTCTTGAGCTTAAATAACCCTGTGATTTCGAAAATTTAATCAATTTAAACATGATAACTATATAAACGGGGAATCCAAATCTCAGCACTCTGTTGTAATTTTTCTTGGTGTTGGGAACTTTTTCCCACTAGTGTTTATACATAATTTTTTTTAAACTTTCATTTTCAGTTTTTCTAGATGGCAAACAAAGTTTTGGAGGTGGGAAGATTTTGATACGAAAAAACCCCATCATTTTTCTAAATATTGACGCATGTGTAATATGATAGTCTTTAGATTGTTTCAAAACAGTTTGGACTGATTAAAGGCTTAAATTAATTAAGACCATGAGTTAGAATTCAGAGAATGAATAATTTGGAAATCAAGTTGTAAATTCAGTTGGCGATAAACTGACAAATGTGACCACCTTCTGCTTTATTTTCTAATAAACTTAAAAGTGAAAAAGGGATATATATATATATGTGTGTGTGTGTGTGTGTGTGTGTGTGTG
>JAPMOQ010005854.1:4792651-4850565 GCA_026543055.1 Argiope trifasciata
GTGTGTGTGTGTGTGTGTGTGTGTGTGTGTGTGTGTGTGTGTGCGTACATAAAAAGCACGTAAAATCAAGTGGGGGGGTTATATATAGAATTTTATGTTGAAGTAAGATAATTAAAAATTAGTAAACATAAGACTGAATAAAAAGACACTACAGCACTTAAGCTCAATAGAATAGAAAAAAAAATGTGATGATAAGCAAACGTTCGGATTTTTGTCCCAAGTCCAAAAGCTTCGATTTAAAATTGACGATAGAAGATTAAAGTAAGGTCTTTAATTTTTTTTCCTGAACAAATTTAGAAAAGTTCATTCTTAAACCAGGTTGGGCTTTTGTCACTTACATGCTAATACTAGACCCAAAGAAATCCTAAAACAAAATTAATTTCGAAATCAAGTTGCTAATTTAATAGATCCGGAGTCCTTCTATAATTTCAGATATCTTCTTCTTTCAACAAGTAGTTTAATTCAGATAAACGAAAAAACTTTTATTACAGATTAATTCTACTTAATTCAAGGACTTTATATCGGATACACGTGGCCTTCTGAAAGAAATATGCCACTCTAAATAAAATGCATAAAGAATCATCTTAACGGATCAGACGATAAACAGAAATAAGATATTAGGGAACGCCATCTAGTGGGTAAAAGAGCTAAATTTCATTGATGATTGGATATAATTTTTTTGATAAAAGTAGTACCTTATGAAAAAACTTAAAAAGCCTTGAAATAAACGTCTATCAATGAAGATAGACATTTATTTCAAGGTCTTTTACTATTTCTTATGTTAAAAATAATTGATGCGGTAAGGACAGGATTTTTTTAATTACATGATAAGTTTTATAGTAAATTCTTTTATAATATTACCAACATTTGTTCTTATTTATTTATTGCTTTTTGGTCAATTCTTATTTTGTGGATAAAATGATTGAAAATGTAAAATATTCTTAATGCTGCAGATGATTTCTGTAATTATTATTTTGAAATTTGTAAAAAGATCTTTTACAGATACGTCGATAAATTATAAAGGAAATATAATCTTCAGAACAGTATCAAAATTTAAATGATGTTCAAACAAATAATATTTGAATAAGTATTGAAATATTTATATTATTGTGATCCTTGGAGAAAAACTCAAGCAAAATTTTTGGCTTCATTAGATAAATCAATGCAGTCAATAATATCTTGGAATTCGAATTCATATTCTTTGAATATTTGAAAAAATTGACCTTAGTTAATTTGTGGAAGTCTTAAAAATTATACTTAAAATCTAAACATATGATATCTCCTGAGCTATCTTCACTTACCATTGCAGACATCTGGAGTAGAATATAAAAACGGTAATTAAAATAATGATTTAAGTATTGAAATTTAATATAAGATACTGTTTTTCAATTATATTCTATAACAAGTTTTTGCTTCAATCGGTCAGGAAAATAGCCTTCAAAATAAAATTTGATTTTCAGGTTGAAGGAGCCACTAGGCTTGTTATATATTAGCTCCAGCCTAACAATAAATGGTCAAAAATCACATGATAAAAAGTTTTTTCGTAAGTATAGTTCGGAAGTAATTTGCGGTTAATAATACTCTAGCACATTATTTAAAGATTATGCGGTAAAATTTTGGAAAGACTACTCGCGCTGATTTGTTTCGTAATCTCTTCTTCAAAAACGTTTTGCAATCCTCAAAACCCATTAGGTTTTCTGATGCTAGTCCGTGAGCTTCATCTTAGTGATAAATTATCAAAGATCACTTGGTAATAAGTTCTTTCATAAGTATAGTGAGGAAGTAATATGCTGTTAATAATGCACTAGCACATTCGTTAAAGAATATGTGGAAAAATTTTGGAAAGATCACTCGCCCTGGTTTGTTTCGCAGAAAGAATTCGTTCGAAAGTTCGAAGAAAGAATGAAAAAGAATTGCAATCCTCAAAATTTCTATTTTTAAATTTTGATGTTTATTATCTAAACTTTTAACAGAAAATAAAATTTTTTGGTCAGACGTTTGTCTTTAGACATATGTCAATCTGTTTCCAGATTTTTGAGCATATAAATTTGTGGAATACTGTGAATGATATAAGCAGGGATTTTTTTGCTACTTGTTTGTACATGAATACATTAACTCAAATAAGAAGCGGATGCATACACAATTTATATTTCAGGAAAAATAAATTTTTAATTCAAAATGCAGATTAAAACTGTTTTGCCTGATAATGTGCTTAAGTTATTGAAAAAGAAACTGAATTTTCGACTAATTTTGTTAATTAAAAACGTAATTAAGATTTTGAAAACTTTTTTGGTTATTATCAAAGACCTAAGACAAAAAACTGCTCTCCAAATTTGTAGATTGTTAATCAAATAGTCTGCTCTATAGAGAGCTGCATTCTGTGTGTTATGCATACAAAATTTACATCATATTATTTAGAGAAAGGATGCCTATTGCCCTAAAGAGTACTGCAATGTTAATTATGATAATAATTAATTCACAGAATATTATAGGGTATTTCGTAACTCTGGAAGATATCTTGCCCATGAGACATGTAAAAGAACTTTTGTTTTCTCCTTTCATCTTTTAATGAAAAAGCTCTATTAAATATTCGATGACATGAAGAAAAAGGTTTGAATTTCATTGTAACAAAGTCAATTGGTGTTAAAATTTGCATAAAAAATTCTTTAAATAATTTTAATTGGTTTCGAACTAATTTCTGATTAATTTTAATAATTAAATTTAAAAATTCTTAATTGTCAAAATTTAAAAAACGGTACGTGAGAGTGAAATTGGAATAATTAAATTGATAAATTTTAATGATTTAGAGATTGAGTATAAATAATTTTTGTCCATTAACATTTCTTAAAACATTGTTAATGACTTTTTAATGTTGCTTGACTTCCAAGTAATTACAATCTTAAATATACACTTTCTTTGAAATTCGCAGTTTCTCTGGAAACATTTAGTAATCATGCATAAAATGTCAGTCTTGTAGAGTGTCAATAGACATAAATATAAACATTTCTTTAATTAACTCGTCGTCTCTGTTGACCAACTAGCGCGTAGGGATATTGGTTGTATGTAAAATCAGATAAATAAATCGATTAGATAAAGCTTCATGTCCATTATTTCATTAAATTGTTAAACATTAAAGCTGTACAACTTTATTTGTCTTACGTAGTTTTTATTAGTTGCTTATATGAATCGTTCTAAATGTGACCCTCATAATATCACAACTCAATTGAAAAAGTAAATTTATGATTCGTCTAATTTATATTAATTTAAAATTTTAAAGAAACTTTCAAAATTTTGAAAAAAGTATATTATAAATTAGAGTCATTAATATGATAAGTTTTACAATCTTGTATACAAATAAAAAACACTGAGATCGTCCAAAAAAAAAAAGAAAGAAAGAAAGAAAGAAAAAGGAAAGAAAGGAAGAAAATTTCATATTCTGAAGAATATCCAAGTCTCAGGTCTTCCTAAACCTGAAAAGCATATTTTTGCATTTATGTTTGTCTGTTTCTGAACAAACTCAAAACCACTTTGAACTAAGGCGAGGAAAGTCGATGTATGATCTTTATACCAAAATTGCATATCTTAATAAAATTTTGAAAGTAATTTATTCAAAAGAAATCTGTCTCTCCAGCTGTCCGGATAAAAATTAAAACTATAACTACCAAAAAAGAATTCGGTGGAGTTTTTGAATTACTTCGTGCGTAGACAAACTGGCGGCCAGACATAGTTCCAAGAATGTGCTTTTTGGATTCAAGGTCATTTTCTTGACAGGAAAGGGCAGTATAAAAGGAGAATTCATAGGGTCATCTTTAAGTTTAATTCAATATTATCCATACTATTTTAAATTAGAATATCGCACACACTGCACTTTTAGAACAAAAGGGTGCCAGTTCCTGAGGCATCAAAATAATTGTTTTTTTTCTAACTTTTCTAATCTACTTCTATCTAGACGTCATTCTTCTTTTTTGGTCATAATAGCATTAATGGGAAGATAAACGTTAATTCACATAGAGCCATTTTTTAAAATCCTTTTTTCATGGCAGAATGTTATTATACCATAATATTATGAAGTATTTTACCTAACATCAGATATTAATTATAACTAAACTAATTAATAAGTTTTTGCAAAATTTTTATGTATCAAAAATGCAATTATTATTTAATTTATCATTGACAAAATGCAATTATTATTAAATCTCCCATAAATGCGACGTTAGAAAATTTTAATATCGATAAATTTCGTCAAAGTAAAATAAGCATGGATGCATGCAATGTGAGAAATTGAAGATGAAAATTAATTGTGTTAGTAAAAGAATTTTATTAATGAATAAAAACGTTTACAAATTTTTCTACAATTATTTAGATATTCAAGAAGATAAAAATATGCCCTGAAATAATATATCCCAGTTTTCACAAAGACATTTTCTCATGATGTTATACACACTAATGTGTGCGTAAATCCTTTCAGGTGCGAAATCAATCTAGGAATTGTTTTGTAGAGCTATCATTAATTCAGTTCCCTTCAGCCTTTTTAACGTTTTGTTCATTCGTCATTTTGCAGCATATATACCTTTCTCCAGAATATTCAATCAATTAATCGGCAAGAATAATCACCATTTGATAAATAAAGAAGAAAAATAGCACACAGTTGTATACTTTCTACTTACATATACAAACAGTTGTATAATTAGTCTGCAAAGATCACCTTTTTATAAATAAAGGAGAAAACTAGAACAAAGTTGCATTCTTTTGACAAGAGTATTAAATCAATTGAATAATTAGTCGGTAAGAATCATCACCATTTTAAAAATAAAGGAAAAAAGTAACGCACAGTTGTTTTCCGTCTACTAGAATATTAAATTAATTTTATAATTATTTGGCAACAAGGAACATTGTTATTTAATAAATAAAGAGGAAAATTAACATACTATTGTATTTGGTCTACAAGAAAGTTCACTCAGTCGTATAATAAGTAGAAAAAGATCATCAACATCTCACAAATAAAAAGAAAAAATAGCATTCGGTCTACAACAGTATTTAATAAATTGTGCAATTCATTTGCAAGTATCATCATCATCTATACTTATAATAAAGCTCAATGTGTGTGTGTGTGTTGGCGCTCTACAGACCAGACCGTTGGACCTACAGCTACCAAATTTGGTACATGTATACCTTGGAGGTCGGCAATGTGCACATCGGAGCCCTTTTTTCGAATTTTTAATTAAAATTTGAATTAATTAAAATTTAAGCGAAATTTCGACGTTTTTCCGCTATAACTTCCGAAAATATTAATGCACAAACATGATTTTTATACCCATTTAAAGATAAAAAAATAGCTTTCTAACGGTATTAGTTTTTTTTAAATTTATAATGTCAGCTTCTATTTTTAACGAATTTTTAAAGAAATATTTTAACCATGTTTTTAGCACGTGACTGGATAAAATAAAAGAATGCCGGAAGTTCAAATTAAAAAAAAAACTATCATCGCAAATTAAATCTAAAGAAATGATACTTTTAGCACGTGACTGGATAAAATAAAAGAAACAAAAAATGTGATATTTTCGAAAAAAATAAATGCAACGCAAAGGTTTCTATAATCTTTTGCAATATCTAAATCATTTTATTCAACAAATCTTTATTTATGGTAAACCTGATTGAATTTAGACAGGATATGCATTAGAATCCCGACTTAATGGCATATTTCTATAATCGTTTACAGTACCTGTATCATTAATTCAATAATTTTTTTTCTTTTTCGCTTTCTTTAAAAAAACATATTTAATATTTTGGCAGCATCACGGAAAAAAATATTTTTTATTTCAGGCCAATCAATGCCCGGAATTGCTTCAAGGCTAATGAATATGTGACTTAATTGAAAATTTTAGAACGCATTACTCATGGCGAACCAACTGGTCTCCAAAGGCGGCTAGTTTTATAAATAAATGAGAAAAACAGCACACTACTCTTTCCTCCTACGTAAATATAAAATTCAGCAAACTTTATTGTACTCCTTTTCTCCTTTATCTACTTTTTTGTACTTATTGTATTTTTTTTTGTATTTATTTTATCAAGAACTCTCTGGTATGGTATGCAGCAGTATTCGGAAACAAGCAAGATAAATTCAGTTTCAAGACAAACCATTTCTCTTTACCTCATTTTTCTCTCAAAGCTTCTATCAAATATATTTTTGACGATTTTTGTCAAGAAATTCCTTATTTTCAGATACCTTCTATGCTTTAAATATACTTTCTTGTTTAAATTTCTGCTAGTCGAAAAAAGTTTTAACAGAGTATGTTTTAACTTCCATATGAAAGCAGTGTGAAAAAATAGTTTCATTTTCTTGACTATTCGACACGATGTTCTTTGAGAATACTTTTCTACCCCGTATTCTCAAATTAACTAAAACAACTTCTATAGAATATTTGAGATATTTATGAATCCCTCTTAATAGATGAATATTCATAAATTCCACATATGGAATAATAACGTACATAAGGCATTAATTTAGATTTTAAAAAATGATAATTTGATTCCCATACAATGTAGCAAGGAAATCAGTTAAATTGTTAAATCCAAAGTTGTCAGTGTCTACAGTCACATTTACGATGTATGAGATTTAAAAAATATCAATGCTTAACTCATATTGTTAGTTCCTTCGCTTCTTTCAATCATATCGATTTTCTTTTTAAGTTTGAAATAAATTTTCTCAAAAATTAAGTATTCATCAATCACATTATAATTAAAACCTGTAAAAGAATGTTCAAGCAAAACACGTGAGAACAGCAAAATATTTTTTACCAAAATTCCGTTATTTTAATGTGATTTTTTTTAAATTTTACAATGTGGAGATTAATTAAATTGCCAAAAACTTGAAACTTTCCAAGCATATTTTTTTGAAAAAAAGGCAATTATTGATCTCCAAATAGAACTTCACAAATTATTTGTCTCTTAATATGGGCCACTTTCATTAGACATTAAACCAAATGAAAAAGAGAATATGCCTTATTAATATTTATTCTTATGAAATTTTCAATCTTTTGATGATGATAAATTTCTACTGATGCTTATTCTCTCCAATTCAAGAAAATTACCAGAGATCAGGAATGGTCAAATAGTATCATTCCGCCATGACATGGAGGGAAATTAATATGGATCTTCTTTGGAATAATTGCCGGACTCAACGGATTCCCCAAATTTGGCTCCTTATCACTATCGGCACATTTGCTCGTTAATGATTAACGTATAATTAAATACAATATATTTTTTTCATTGTGCATGCTATACATATATTCAATCATATTGAATTAGCAATTTGAAGATATTCGGAATTTAAAATATTTTTTAATTCCAAAAATCTGAAAGACTGTGAAAATGTCGAATATAATTACAGGAATCAATAAGAAATAATTTCAGAAAAAAGTGCATTTAAAACATTGAAAATAAATATTTCTCTACTAGATTAATAGCAAACTATCGCCAAATAGGAATGTTGGTATATGATATCAATTATTATGAGGTTTAAACTATCTAATGTCCCAAATACAAGTTTATGTGGCGAAACAGATAAATAAGTGAGCATCTTGCTATTACGATCGCTGTATTTAACATGATACAAACTTTTGTTGCTACCAAGTTAACGGAAAGATTACAAAAATTAGCATTTTAACCCTTTCAGGGGCACTATGCCAAAAATGATTTTTTTTTTTCGAAACAATTATTTAAATCTGATTATATCCTATTACTGACATGCAATTTACAGTTAAAAAAAATTAAGGTCCTTAGGGGGCTGGGGGGTAGGTGACATACTGGGTATGTCACCGCGCATCTGGAACATGTTTTGGAGCGAATTCACAAATATGCAACTCGTAATTAGAAGGTATTTTTATGAAATGAAAGCAGTTTTAGGGATTCATGACGCTTTTTAACATGAATGACGCAAAAAAATGAGCTTTTTGAATTCGAAAATAAAGTTTATCGGAATAAAATGAAGACAAATTACATCATATGAAAACATGCTTCCATCTTGAATTTTTTGTGTGGAAACAGAATACTTTCTAAGACTCGTGCTGCCGTCTATTGGCAAGATAAAGACTTAAAAAACGTTAGGAAATTTTATGTAGTTATTTCAACGCGATTTTCTAGTTTTAAAAAAATTGTAAAAAGGTGACATATGGAGTATGTCACCGCCCCTGAAAGGGTTAAATGTCATAAATGACAAAATGAAAACTTGATTTCAAATTTATTTTCTATCAGAGAAATTAAACTGAAATCAGTGCCAAAGAATATGTGAAAAAAACTCCGAAGATGCTAAACAAGGTTATTCTTCTTATCGCCAAAGTTTTAAATATGGTTAAGTTAACTCGATAACTAATGAGTTTTTGGCGAAGATTAAAACATGAATGCCAAGGAACATTTGACAAAATACTATGCATTTCACCTTGTATTTTATCGGCACTTTCTCCAACATAAGATGCAAATATAATCAAAAATGAAAGTGTGATTATAGCAAATAAATAAAATAAAACATTTTCTGATAATGCAATTCTTTGCAATTTCAAAAACGCAAAAGCATTGATAAACATGATATTAGTGCATTGTAGTGCTGACAAAAAAACTTGATGCGAAAATTGATCATCAAATTCTGAAATGGCGTTCGTTATTTCATTGTGAAGATTCAGAAGCATTTTGTAATCTGAACTTTCCTTGAAAATGGTATGGTACCCTAAAATTGTAATATGTAATAAATAGCACATAACAGAATAATATATTACAAACACACTCAACCAAACGTAATGCAACTGTGCAAGCAAACAAAAAATAAATGTAAATGGTAGCAAAATATTATCTGCAATTTTCCAATCAAATACGTAATTATGAAGAAATCTAACCCTTGATTCTGAACTTCTAGAAAATCTATTGTTGAGTGTGGTTGCTGCTATCGTATAAAATATTACAGAAGAAATGCACGCCATTGTAGAATAATTTCTTATTTTTCTTACATTTTGCTTAGTAATAAAAGGTAGCGAGATTTTTAAAACAGAATGAAATTGTTTTTCTATCTCAGCCTTCTTTGCAAAGATGGTTATTCCTTGGATTGTTCCAAGCGAAGAGTTTATTATCCGTGTTATTTTCCAAAACTGATCCTCTTTTTGCCCAAGTAATCTGATGATAGAGATCACAATAAATATCCTCAAGCACAGAGTGAAGAAAAAGATCATTTGAGTGATAATGCTAAATGAATGTTTAAAGCATCCTTTCTTTGGAATTGTTCTACGAAATCCTGATATTAGAAGAAAAACATTCAAAGGTTGAAACATGGTTTGGTATACAGATTTATAATAAAAAGATTTTCCATCTTCAATTCCTTGTAAATTCTTTTTCCTCATCATCAATCAGGTTTCGAAATTTTTCAACAAAATATTTATTTAAATGATGATAGTCAGAAAAAAATCAGGTAGCGACTGTCGGTAGTCACTGGTCACGACTCTCAGGTAGCGACTGACTGAGGTAGGAAGATTATATTCCGATTTTGATGAATTTCTTTGATAACGTTTATTTCACTAGAAATATCCTCAATCTGAATTCTTGTTCTGTCTGATGACGAATACTGTGAATGTTTATTTCACTAGAAACATTCTAGGTTTGAATTTTTGTTCTGTCTGATGGCGAATACTGCAAATGTTTATTTCACTAGAAACATTAAGTTTGAATTCTTGTTCTATCTAGTGACGAATACTGCGAATGTTTATTTCAGTAGAAAATCCTGAATCTGAGTTCTTGTTTTATCGGTGGCAAATACTGTGAATTTTTATTTCGCTAGAAACCTCCTCAGTCTGAATTCTTGTTCTATCTGATGACGAATACTGTGAATTTTTATTTCGTTAGAAACCTCTTCAATCTGAATTCTTGTTCTACCTGATGACAAATACTGTGAATGTTCATTTCACTAGGAGCATCCTCAGTCAGAATACGTGTTCTATCTGATGTCGAATACTATGAATGTTTCTTTCACTAGAAACATCCCTAATCTGAATTTTTGTTTTATCTGGTGATGAATACTCTTTAATAATTTACTTCCAAGTAGATCTACGATTAATTTAATAATGTAACAAACAACGAAGTCCCCAAAATTATGTTTTTGTCTGATATTTGCTATTAAAGATGCATTGTTATATATGCCATTGATAAATGGATATTCAATAAAGAGCCTTTCTAATTGAACAAGTCAAAAATTTCAAAAATCTACACTGTACTTCAAATACTTTTCATCCGTTTAGTAATACTTTTCATGCGAATACTTTTCATTCAGTATTCTACTTTTAATGAAAAGTGTTTTGACTTGAATAAAGCCTTATTGCCATGATAATCTATGAACAAAAGAAATAACAGAGTATGTTACAGAAAAAAATATCAATCATCTGCCATTATATCCAAAAGCAAAAAATAACTGAAGGGCATGCTCGAAAGAAAAAATATCGTTTTTAAACTTGTTATCATCCTTGGTTTTTTTTTTTATTAAATATCGGATTACTTAAAAAAATTAATTTTGTAAGATTAGATTATAATGCGCTGTTTTCATTCATAAACAATATAAAATTGCTTTCATAAACAAAAATAATTTTTCCTTTTCAAGAAAAACTTCAAGAGAGAACAAAGGGGAGACGCTAAATGCTCATTTAGAATTTTAAATTGAATAATAAAAATTTAAAGAGAAACATCCATTTATTCCTGAAAAACATTCGTGATTCCAGTAATATATTCAAGGAGAAAAAATATCCTCTTATAGAGCTTGCGTCCTATCATAATTTTGTTCAATGTTTCTCTAAAAGAAAAACAAATTTTCGATAATTTTGCTTTATATTGGAAAAAAAAGAAGAAATACTCATTTATCGTCAAAAACGTTGGTTTCGTTATATTATAAATATTTCCTTTCTTCCATTACGCTTTTAGAAATATGAGACGATAATATGAAATGTATCTTTAATAATATCAAATCAAAGTTTTCACTTGACAATGAATATTTGGTCTGTATTGAACAATAGGTTATTATAGCAATAATATGGTTCACATCAAAAGTCAAACTTCTAAATTATGAAAATTATTCATTTCTTCAATTCAAAATAGAATAGAAAAAATAAAACGATAGAAAATATTCGAAATTAAAACAAAATTAATGGCGATTCAATTTGGCATTTTGAAGTTTGTTTGGTTTCAATTCAAGCCTTTAAACCAATTAAGTAGAAAGATGCTATGCTGAACATTTCATATTGATTAATTTGTATAGTTTATAAACAAAGGGTTACATGATGAATATTTTCAGTTTTTAGGAAAAGGTATTATTCTCAGAGAAAATTTATTCATTAAATTAGTTGTTATCATTAAATTACTTTCTTTTTAATTAAAAGTTAAATGAAATCATTTCCAACGATGGTCTATTTGAATTAATTTCATTTGTTTAGGTTTTTCAAACACAAAGCCACAAAGATTGCCTTTCAATATTTTATAAAATTTCAAAAACAGAAGTAAATATATTCCATCTATTTTTATTCAAAACATTTTATTACTATTTTTATTGTTTAAGAATGATAATAGATTTGTTTCATTTCAATTTATTCAAATGTGGTTGATTTTTTGATTCACAATTTCCTCTCGTAAAATGAAAGTAATTAAATGCATTTCATTGGTGTTCAATAAAAATGTTGTTTTATTCATGTTGCTTTATTCAACGCCGAATTTTATTGTTTACATTTTTACTTAATTTCTTTTAATAAAATGAAAATATTTACCGTATTTTCTGACCTATAATACGCAGCGGCGTATAATCCGCACACCTTTATTTTCAAGAGGAAAAATTGCAAAGTCAACGTATACTCCGCACCGCCGTATAATCCGCACTAGTTAAGGAACAGTGCAAGAACGCTCCCCCCCCCCAAGATTAATGAAGCATTAATCCGATATTTTCAGATATTACATATGCACATAAAAGAAAATAATTATCAAATACTACAAATATAAATAAAAAATATTCGGTAATCTCAAATTAAAAAGCAATTCTATCTAAAAGCGTACCTAATTTAAAGTAGTTGATATTGGTATACCGGCATCTCTTTGTCCCAGTATCCAATTGTGCAAATTGTCTTCCAGTGTCGGCGAGTGAGGAAGTCCATATCTGTTGGCTCTTCGTTTCTTTAGACATTGCAATAAATTATTTTTGTTTTTCCACCACAATCTTACATTCGATTCATCGACGCAAAACATTCTTCCCGCTTCTCGATTTCCAACTTCTTCAGCTTTTGAAATAACGTTGAGTTTGAATTCTGCCGTGTAACGAACACGCTGTCGTTTTGAAGCCATTTTTTTTTTCGCCCTCGGTTACAAATATTTCACACAAAAAAATCCCTATGCCGATTACGCTTGTTGCAAGAAAATAGGCGGGAAATATGTACGCCAAATCTACCAATACCGAGGATTCACACCTGGACGTCACGTGTCTCATTGCGTATTTTTGTGATTGAACGCCAACTGTTATTCTTCAGAAGAACTATCTTTTGCCGCTCAAATATTAAAATTCGGTAGATAATACGCAGACATGAAATCAGGATTTTTTTATGCACATAATCCGCGGATTATAGGCCAGAAAATACGGTAAATGTATTTCATTGGAATATCGCCTCCAAAATTCCATCTATATAAATAAAAATGAATGTTTGTATATATGTCTCTTATATGCTGCAGCACCGCTCATCCAATTCAGATAAAGCTTTGATTACTTATTGCTTGCGGTTAAGAGATATCTATAGGCATAGCTAAATTATCTATATGTAAAAATATTTTTGGATCTATTTATCTCATTTATTAACTAAAGATTAATGAATTTTTGTTTATTCGTTCCGTATGCACCACCTTACCACTCATTAGATTGTGATAAAATTTGAAAACATATTTCTTGCACTTACACAAAAGTTACAGGTATAACTCAATTATCTAATGTATAAAAAATACTTTCAGATCTATTTACCGTCTATTAACCCTGGATTAACCGCCAAATAACTCGACAAGGAGATACAGCAAATTCAGTAAAAGTGCTAGACAAGGCGTTAATATTTCATAGCTTTTGTACTTAAATGCTATATAAGTCGTTCTCTAAAATAATAGCTTTATTAGAGGGTGTGCGATAAAGTTTTATGGTTACCAATCCTATAGGTTTGAAATTTTAATTAAACTTTTAATAAAATTCTAGCTTTTTTGCAGTATCTTCTGGATATATTAGAGTACCAAAAAAAATTGCACCATTTTAACATTAAAAAAATTATTAATTCAACTATATCAACGATTTTATTTCATAAGTATGTTTTATGTGTTTAATCAATTTTAAAAGAAAATATTTTAATTACATTTTCTAACATTAATCTTGAGAATTCTGAATGAATATTAAACGAATCACGGACGATAAAAAATAGTTTCTTCTCTTACAATTCCCAAAACACACCAAGCATAACAATTCTAAGAGAATACCTAAATCTATTATATTAAAATGAATTTTTGTTTGTTCGTATCTTATGTGCTGCTGTACTATTCTACAGATTGCGATAAAACTTAGGGAAACCTATTGCTTGCAGTACATCGAGGTTATATTTTAAAATTAATAATTGTCAAAACTCAAACAGTAAAAGGTACATTCCATTCTGAATTTATCGTACATATATCAAACAAAATAAAATTATTATGATTGATGGCAGTCAGTGTGCTCATTATTTTGTCTGCAGAAAGCCACCCATATTATTTAAAGTTCATCTTCACATGGGAAATAAAATTATCAATATCGATCAGATTAATGGAAATTATATATAATGGAAATCTTCCAATGCAAACAGTAATTTTGCTATCTTTTAAGTGAATATACAAATGATATTTTGACTACACTAATGTATATCTTGTTGATTTATCCGATAAAAAATATGTTCCCAAACATTCATCACTTAATAGATCTAATAGCCAACATCTAAAAATAATCCAATTCGAGCTTCTAAGCAAACAAGGAACGACAAGAGACAATAAAACAGATCGTTTACAAATTGTAAATTCGCGTGTTTCAAAGTCTCAAGATCAACATGAAGTAAGAATGACAACGTTTATACGCCACCTGATAGCGAGTATCAGAATCAAAAGACCAATATGAGACAAGAAGCTATCCTTAAAGGATAGTTAAAACAACTATCCTTAAAAAAACGTCGATTGGATGAAAAATGTTTATACCAGACACTCCCATTATTCCCACCAACCAACATTCCTTTTGGGTTCAAACGATTGCAGTTCCCTACTCGACTTGCATTCTCGACGACCATCAACAAGGTGCTAGATCAATCGCTTCAATTTTACGTAAAAAATTCATGTTTTTCGTATAACTAGCTGTATGCAGGATGCATACGAGTCGGATAGTCAAGTAATTTATTTGCTTCTGATGAAAACGGAAAAAAAATTGCCAACCCTAAAGTCTTGAAAGATAAAGTTAAAAAAATAATATAGAATAAATATTATTTAAGCTTCTCCTTTGTATATCATTCGATTTCAATCAATGTATTCATTTCCGACTCAAAAATAAATATTATTTTTTCAATCATTCTTGACAGTTATTTTGAATTTCGAACGATATTTCCACAATTATTTCTTCTGCGGCAGCAACGGGCAGGGTACCAGTTAGTATTCAATAAAAATATATATTATTTTATTAGAAAGACAAACTTTATTGTTTTCATACTACGCCATGTCGTCTCATAAAATGACAAATATTAAATACTTTTTATTATACATATGCTTATTCAAATTATTTCATTACAATGAAAATAATATCTCCAGATTATTCATTCTCGGTATTATTTCGTTCGGAGCCCAATTTTATTGTTTTCATTTTATTAGGTTGTTCGGAAAGTAATTTCGTTTTTTCCCGACAGAGGATTTAATTGTATTTTTCGCACCCAATTTCATACTTAAACCGCAAAATCCTTTTATGTTTTAAGAGCTGATATAGCAAGGCTTGAGTGTGAAAAAGTGCAGCTGATTCTTCGCAGTAGTTTTTGGATGGTGCCCTTTTAAATATGGAGAGCAATAAACAGCATTTTCGTCATTTTTTTCTTTTTTGCTATAAAAGGTAAAAATGCTGTTCAAGCCAGAAATAAATTAGCCAATATGTGTGGAGAAGATGTGTTAACAGTACATCAGTACCAGAACTGATTTGCAAAATTTTTCCTTCAAATGAGGAGGCCAAAAACCACCTCGATCAGTTTTTTTTTACAGCAAAGACCAAAACTTTTATGAGCGTGTAATCATGTTACTACCAAAAACATGGCAAAAGGTATTAGACCAGAATGGCAATTTTATAATTTAATAAATAATTTATTCATTAAACGAAAATTTCTTTTCATTTTGACAAAAAAATACGAAATGACTTTCCGAACAACCCAATACGTGATTTCTTTTAATAATATAGCCTCCTGGCATATCACCTCCGAAATTCCATCTATATAATTGAAAATTAATGTTTGTCTATGTTGTTTATGCGCTTCAGCACCGCTCATGCAATTCCAATAAAACTTTAACTACTTATTGATTGAAGTCACGGCTTGGTAATTAAATTATCTAATTGGTAAAAATATTTTTGGATCTATTTACCTAATCTATTAATTATGGATTAATGAATTTTTGTTTGTTCGTATGCATTTTATTGGCGTATTGTCTCCAGAATCCCATATTCGATAAAACTGGGTATTATTTTGTTAGAAACCAAATTTTGTTGTTTCCATATTATTTAATTTCGTCCCATAAAATAAAATAAATTAAAAGCTAAATATTTTTCTTAAGCGAATCGTCTGCAAAATCTTGAATAAAATAAAAATGGATATTATTTTATTCGAAGTCATATTTTATTTGTTTCATTTTATGTAATTTCGTCTCATAAAATGTAAAATATTAAATACATTTCATAATCTCATATTACTTTATAGTCTCATAGTTACTTTTTATTAAATAAATATAAAAAATTATTAATTATCAAAAAATTGTTGATTTTTGCAAGAATTGAACTCGTATTCTTCACCTTTAAATGAAAAATACTGAAATACTTACATTTTACCGATTGAGTTACAGCCTATCAGTTTCACACTTCCTTACAAACTGCTAAAACTCTATTTAAAGTATTAAAAATTAATGAAATTTATTTAATGAATTAATGTTTGAAAAAACTGCATTAATATCAATTGTTATCCACTACAAATTTAAAAAAATGTATTTTTAACTCGAATGGATGAATAAAAAATATTTTATTAACGACTGACAATTTGAACAAGATATATAAATTAATATATATAGGAAGAGTGGGAACTAATAGTAGGATTTGAAAAAAATTATTTGCAAGCTTATTGGAAGAAAAACAAATTAGATTCAAATTAGGGAATTGAATTTCAACGGCTTAAGCTAAGAAGAGAATCAGTCTTGAATGCAAGAGATGATGATATATTTTATTACCCTACATCCAAAAGATTAGTAAATATGCCATTATTATTTTTAATTCAATAATTTTATAAACTTAATATAAACTATAAAGTTTAAATACTTACTATCAAATAACTTGTGAAGGAATTATTATTAGCAGACTATCATTTAACTGTCATGGAGTTCAGTACTTATGGAAGGAGAGCTTGGGACAAAAGATTCAAGAATAAAACCGACGATAGGTATTAAAATGCTCAAACCTGTTGAAACTTCAAATTTTGTAAGACACCTAGATATTTTGCATTTCCTGTGTAACCAAACAAAAGAGAACTGATGAGGCAATTTATAATGCATCCATGTATTAAAAGTAACGAATTCACTAGACAATGCCTCATTTTATTATTATGTCCCCCATTATGCTCTATGCGATGGTTATCGTAAAAATTAATGCCAAAACTAAGAGGAAATTTAGTATTTTTATTAAATATCTCCATTTCAAACTTATGAAATTCATTTTATAATAATAGTAGTCCCTCTGTTATTTATTTTATAAAGACATGTGCGTGTGTTTTAGCTCTATAAATGTGTTTGTTCTAGATATATAAAATATGACACAAATATATTTCAAAAGGTACAAATATGCATCTTTGTCTTTTTTGAAAATCATTTTTGAAATCATTTTCACTTTGAAATCATTTGTTTAAATTTTAATTAATTAAAGATTTTCTGAGATTTCAGTATTTACCTTTGGCAATTCTCACAAATATTCCTTTACAAAACTGACTTGTGAAACAAACATTATAAAATTGTCAAAAATTGTTTTTCAGTTTTATCAATTTAGTTATTATTTTTTTTTCTTCTAAATTATAGGAATTTAGAAAAACATTTGCCATTTCTTTGTTTTTAATTTCGAGAAATATTAAATTACAAAAATAACTTTTGTACTATCTTAAAATTAAAAAAAAGATCCCTCTAACTATGTTAATTTAATCGTTGTCTAATTGTTTTTGTATGGCCAGTGATTTTTCATATATACTTTTAAGCATAATTTTATACTTTTCATTTTTGCAATGAAATTCAAATGTTTCATTGTTATTGTAAACATTTAGTTATCTATACCTCTTTTGATATTGATAACCAAGATAATGATTTACATGATTTAACTTTTCATTATAAAAAGGAAAATATCAAGACGTCAAAAAACTCAGCCTCGTAATTTTGATGAATTTGTAAATTGATGAATTTATGGCCTTCTTGAGTGCTAAAATTTTTATTTTAGAATTATGCTTCTCTATGATTAAGATAATTCAAATCCCCGTTGAACTGGGCTGATTAAATTCGGTCTTTTTACTAAATTTGTAGAACCTCAGGAGGCCACTCCGTAATTGGGGATAAGATGTTCTGACATTGTGATTGGATCTCGTCAATCGGGTGGGTACAATAAAGGTGGGGAATCTAGCTCCTCCCATCGGTGACGGGACCTACTTCTAACGGGGAGAGTTGTACCGTGGCCCGGTGATAGACCTTAGGACTCAAGCCCAGTTCCCATCAGTGGTGCTGTAACTGCGGTTGTAATTTATACTTATAATACAGCTCAATGTGTGTGTGTGTGTGTGTGTGTGTGTGTGTGTGTGTGTGTGTGTGTATGTGTGTGTGTGCTTGCGTTTTACAGGCCAGACCAGTGGACCTACAGCTATCAAATTTTGTACTTGTATACCTGGGAGTTCACGTATATGAACCTCGATGTTTTAATTAGAATTTTAATTAATTAAAAAATAAAGGGATTGTTAGCGTATTCCGCTATAGCTTCCAAAATATTACGTATAAAATTGATTTTCGCATTCTCTTGAATATAAAAAATTACTTTTTTAATGACGCAAATGTTTAAACCACCAAATTAAATTACTATTTTTAAGGAATTTAAAAAAAAATAATTTAATTATATTTTCCAACAATTTACTCCGCATTAAAAAAATAACCTGCACTTGCATGACGCGAATGAATGGGAAAAAATTAGCTTTTATCAATAAGTCACCATCACTTTTACAAAAGTACAAATTAAGCATATAAAGATGTAATTTTCAGCACGTGTTTGTATGAAATGAAATAAATATGAAATATATTTTTAAAGAAAATCTAAATAAACGTTTCTATGACTTTTACAATACCTAAATTATTAATTTGATAAATCGGCTTTATTTAAAACAAATAAGGTTTAGTATATATCTTTTTAATTGAAGATACAGGGGCTAATTTGTAAAACTGTAATAATAAAATAAAGAAGGTCGAAATGAAGAAAATAATTACATAGTATGTAACTTGAGATTATAAATGCTTTAACAAATTAAGAATGTTTAGCTTTTATCTAGATCCTCTCCTCAGTGAAAAATATTAAGTAAAAAATTCTTGAGACACTAATATTTTAAATTAAAAAAGTTACATTTCAATAAACTAAGTCAAACATTAAAACTGAATGATTTATGAATATTTGAATATCGCTATTCGATAAAAACGGGTAATCAGCTCTCATCATCGACCGTTCCAGAGCGGATACCAAAAATTATTAAAATGTTGATAGTTATAAACAATTCCATTCAAAACTTCATAAATCAATCATATTTGATAGAAAAAGACCGAAAAATTCATTTACTTATTTAAAAATTGAAGTGTCGAGAATATTTAGCAGGAAATTATTCCTTAAAATCAAAGGATTGTATAAAATTTCATAATTTTTTGAAGTATAATATAATTTTATACAGTAAAAATTTAATTATACTATTTTGAAGCATACACTTAAATAAAATAAAATACGTTATTTAAGTCAGTAAAACTAGAAACTAAATTATATGATAAAACAGAAATATTTGTTGAATAATTCTTGAGATATTATATAAATTATGAAAATTATGTTTTTGCGCACATAAGACTTAAATATTGGACTACTCTGTTTCCAATAATTATATTTAAAAAAGGCGACTAGTTTCAATAAGGAAAATGTTTCAATATCAATTACAGTTTAATTATTTCTACTTTAATTTAATAATGAAATTTTATGGCAGCTGGCTGAATATCAGCGATATAGTACATTACGACTTAAGCCTTTTATAAAAGTACTAGCTGGCATCCTGCGCGTTGCTGCCGCAAAAGAAATAATTATAGAAATGTCACTTGAAATTTAAAATAAATGTCCGGTTTAATTAGGAAGGATAAGAAGAATAAAATAAGAATTATATTTAATTTATTCAGAAATGAATAGATTCATTGATATTAAAAGATATATAAAGGAGAAGCATAAACCATATTCATTTTAATTTATTAACTGTATTATTCAAGAGCCTAGGGTTAGAAATATTTTTTACGCTTCCATCATCAACAGAAACAAATTAGTGCAAGTAATAAGTATTTAAAATTTCATCGCAACCGGATAAATGGTACGGCACCGCATAAGAGACATACAAACATTCATTTTATTCATATAGATAAGTGAATAATATGACTTTCCAACATTTCGATGAAAAAACTATTAAAAGAGAAGCTACATAAAATATTTAATTAAAAATTTTAACAGCCATTAAGTTTGGCGAACCGGCTGATTGCCAAAGGCGACTAATCACAAAATAAAATATAAAATTTCATATATTTAAATCATTGTACGTTTTGTTTATGGAGTATAAATATTTTTCAATGTACTGATTGTCAACTCTTTGATGGATTTTTCTAAATATAAAACATATTTGCTTTGCAGATGTTAAACCTACGCATCAGATTTTGTCTATCTAGCTATCTTCGCTATAAGTATCATATTTTGAGCAAAATAAAGCAAGGAGGTAAACATTTATTGGTTTATATTTGGCATGTATATGAACAAGCTAATTGAAAAATGTAATGACTTATATTTGATGACTTAGTGACTGTAATTGAAAATCAAAGGAAAATTTTGATATCAACCACTCAGATAAACGGCGTTCTTAATACTCATTCGGTGCTTGCGTATTAAACGCATTTGCGATTAATCATCAAAGATTGCACACTAATTGATTCCTTTGTAACTATTGTTTACTATTGATATGGAGTTAATAATACAGAAGTACATCTATTAGAGAATACGCGAGAAAATTTTCTGAATTCCTACTGGATTTTCTTTTTGTTTCAATTCTGTAAAATCTTCTTTAATAGAAAGTACATCAGAAAGTTTATCAAGTAAATTCCATGATTATAGCTTTTGATTTTCTTTTGTAGTTTTTTTTTTTACTTGGAAATTTTAATACAGAAATCAAACGCTTATTCTCTATGAAAATAGAATACAAAACGAAACTGGTTCCAACAATACGCAGGAAGATATTAGATCACACAATTATTCGATTCCATTAGAGAAAATATTGAAAGCAATAAAACTGAATAACCAAAAGTCTTTTGAAAATATTTATATTTACTTCTAAATACCTAACACGATTTGGAAATAAAAGTTAATCATTTGGAGAGCCATAACCATAAAATCATGTATTGAAATTTTAAAACAAAATCAGTATTCAAAACGAAAATATTAGCTGTTGAAGATATATTGTCAGAGAAAAGAAATTTGAGTTTCAGGTCTTTTAAGAATTACGAAGTCATCTTTGAACGTTATGTTGCTTTTACCCAAATTTTCACAATCGAAAGAATTTTACTCTGTTCTCTAGTGTTGGGTCACAGCACAGCACCTGCTATTTTGCATTTATATATTAGATGATACGCACTTTTATTTACGACTAGCCGCCTTTGGCGACCAGCTTGTTCGCCATGAGTAAAGCGTTCTAAAATTTTCAATTAAATCACGTATTCATTAGCCTTGAAGTAATTCCGGGCGTTGATTGACCTGAAATTAGTATTTTCTTTAAAATGATGGACGGAAAGTTCTAAAAGTACACCTTTTCCTAATAATATTCTTTAATTTTATAAATCAGTCAGTTTTAACCATCGGTTATGCTTCCAAAATATTAAAAAAAATTTCGATGATGTTGCCAAAATATTAAATATGTTTTTTTAAAGAAAGCGAGAAAGGGAAAAAAGTATTAAATTAATGATACAGATATTGCAAACGATTACATAAATATGCCATTAAGTCGGGATTTCAATGCATATCCTGTCAAAATTCAATCAAGTTTACCGTAAATAAAGAAGATTTATTGAGTTAATGGTATAGATATTGCAAACGATTGTAGAAACCTTTGCTTTGCATTTATTTCATTCAAAGAAAATATCACATTTTATATTTCTTTTATTTTATCCAGTCACGTGCTGAAAGTTGCATTTCTGTAGATTTATTTTGCGATGATAATTTTTTTTATTTGAACTTCCGGCATTCTTTTATTTTATCCAGTCACGTGATAAAAACATGGTTAAAATATTTCTTTAAAAATTCATTAAAAATAGAAGTTTACATTATAAATTAAAAAAACTGATACCATTAGAAAGTTAATTTTTTTATCTTTAAATTGATATAAAAATCATGTTTGTGCGATAATATTTTCGGAAGTTATAGCGGAAAAACGTCGAAATTTCGCTTAAATTTTAATTAATTCAAATTCTAATTAAAAATTCGAAAAAAGGGCTCCGAGGTGCACATTCCGGACCTCCAAGGTATACATGTACCAAATTTGGTAGCTGTAGGTCCAACGGTCTGGCCTGTAGAGCGCCAACACACACACACACACACGCACACACACACACACATTGAGCTTTATTATAAGTATAGATGATGACTGCGATATAATACAAATTGACAGCTTTACGGTCACTATTACGTACGTATTTAGTTGTTCCGGTTACCTGATTTCTAAATCGTTTCTTAAACAAACAAAATATCTGTCTGAATTTTCTAGATTTTAAAACAGAGATAAAAGGCTATATTTTCGCAATCAGTAATGATTAGGGCAATTGTTTTTTTTTTTTTCATTTTGTGTGAACATGAGGTTGTGCTTGATACATAATATGAATATTTTTCGAGTTATTAATTGAATATTTCAATTTAATTTAAAATGAAGACAAGCAGAACATCTTAGTTCTTTGGTTTTTAATTAGTTATTTTACATCCCTCATTGATTTCACAAGGTACAAACTAAGAAACCAAAACTCTGATAATTAGCATTATTTAAACTAAATTCTAACATTATGTCCTACTGAGCAGTTATTTACTTTCACGTATAAAAAATATAAATGCAGTATTGTAATCTTCAAATAATTTGAAATCCATATTTTGACAAAACCTTTGTTTTTCAAAACTTCCTGAATCTAAAAAACACATAGTTGGAATTTTGTCTGTCTATCTCTAAACCCGATAACTATAAAATGAGATAGAGGGGCTAAAATTTGTACGCGGAATTACGACAAATTTTTAGATTTCTATTAAATTATAAACGATATCTTTTCACATGAAGTCTGTCTGGCTGAATGTTTGAATATAAGTCAACTCGTCAAATTCAAAATGCAAAAATCTATATAAATAAAAATGACCCTCGAGTTTAGCGTCTAAAATATAAATACTAATCGAATTTTGATCTACATCCTTCAAACGATTGATTGTATGATGTTCTGTACTTTTACAAGCATATAAACGTAATAACTCAAATGCTATAACTAAATCAATGAAATTATTGCATTTTACTACAGCTTCAGTTTTCTGTCAAATTTTAGTGTCACTCGGCCAAAATACATATTTTTTAAACAGATACAGAAAAAATTCTGGGTTAACTGCAAACATTTATATTCCGTGACTACGTTTCAAATGATTCGCAACTTTAAATAAGGTCTCCAATTTTATGTTGCAGAAAAGAATATGATCATTATTAGAGAATATAATAGAAAATTTCAAGACAGTTCCTGCTGGTATAGTGCGACTTCATTTTAAACTTTTTGTTTCAACTTTTATTCCCTGTAGTTTACTAAGTGATATCCTTTTCATAAAATAAATCAAACATACAAAAACAATAATATTTTTTACTAAAATTTACAGTCTTATTTTAAATAACTACGATTTTTAAGTTACCGGCATTTACATTCGTATCACAAGCAATTTATGCTAGTTCATTTAATCGAAGGACAAATATAGGAATGGCACACTTTACTAGAACATATATTATTTGTATAGGAATGCAATGCATTGAGAGATTATCAAAAAAATTAGGAGATAAAAAATTATTTATTTACAACATCATTGCTAATTCCATCTTTGCATAAAAGCTCCAATTTTTGGTTTCCTTTCCCTTGTGATTATAAGGAGCTTATTTATATAAATTAATTATTGCATTTCTTTTTAAATTGAACTTGGACATTAAACATTTAATTTACTGTTCAGTTACTTATACAGGCAAATTGTTGAAAATAATTCGCTAAGTCGGTACAGATTTTTTTAAGATTTGTAGTTGTATAACAGTTTTATTGCGATATCTTTCAACAAGGAACGGGACAAGCATCTAGAGAACATTGGAGAAATTTGCTTGCGATGATGATGTGTCCGTGTTTCCACGCAGTAGCTTCAATGCAGTAACTTCTGAGGATAAAGACCCCTGAGCACCCAGAAAGCAGAAGTCTGACTTCTAGCTCAAATGAAGGTGACTCGCACATTCGCTTCCACAACCCTTTTTTACAGGCGGAACATTCATACATCTCACAGTTAGAACACAGAGCAACCATGCCCGAACCGGAACTCTAACCCGGGACGCCCAGATGACGGGGAAGACCCTATGCCAGGACGCAAGCAGTTTTGCTTGTAATATATCGAATCAAATGAATACTGAAGTGATCAAAGGCGGCTCATAAAAAAACATTTATTAACAGATATTTATGATTAAAAGCTGAAAAAAACTGCTAATATTTTTTAATGTACAGAGGTAAATAAAAAATAAAAACCTCCTTTTTTTAGTAATGAGCAGCAAGGACACACTGTTTAATATTTATATAAGAGATGAAGACGTTCATATATCATTTGAAAATTTGAAATAAGCTTATCAGTTGATACCAATAATCTGTAGATGAAAAATTCTTTCAATCAATTTCAGAGATCAAATCATTCTTAGCTAAATGCAAAACTGAATGCTCCTCGAAAGTAACTTAAAGGAAGTCTTTTAGAAATTCATCTTAAAATTCTGAAAAACAATACACGTTTCATTTTAAGCAATAACAATATTTCATTCAAGAAAATATATTTTCCACCCCGAGCTTTCTATCACCGATATCCATAACTGCTGAGTCATTTGAAGAAATTGTTAAATTTGCACGTTGTAAAACTGCAAAGATTTTAATAATAAGTCTGAATTGCTCTTTTTTATATATAGTTTCGTGTCATCAGAGATATGCATAGAAGCACTAATCTGTGTCATGAATTTTTAATTTTTTGCCTTTTAAACAAATATGCTGTTTTTGCTTGATTCCAGTGAAATTTGGAACAGATTTTCAAGTTAAGATATCGCTGTTAAGTCCAAAAGTTTATTAAATTAATGGCAATTTAGCAAAAATTTCATGTTTCTCAATGTATCTGCTAATAGTACTATCTCACAAAAAATGCACACATTGTAAAAAAATTAAAACTGCTTTTATACTTAAATCATGATATTTTTACCATTATTAATTGCCTTTATATACGTTTCTTCTAATTTTAATAATTTTCAGCTTAATATTTTATTTTCAATAGAGTTTTTATTCTTGTGATGAAATCCATATTAATTTCAATTCTCCATCAAATCATTAAGACGCGTTCGTTTGTCAGTATTGAAATGAAGAATAGAAATTTCTTCCTTTGGATACTACTCATAATTAGAATTTTCAGTCTCATTTTTAATTCATTAAGTAGGCACTTCTTATTTTGCACACATACTATTTATTAAAAAAAAAATATTATGCTCTGGGGAAGGAATTTACTTTCTTTGCATAGAGAAGTAGTTGAATACTATTTTCTAAGCGATTTTCTTGTAATAAATTAGATTAAGGGATTGTTTCATGAGTTAATAGGAGGTCAGAATGTATAATAAAGAGTATGATTAAAATAGTATCAGTACGTCATAAAAAGGAATATTTTTGATATGATAACATTTGAGCAAACAAAATTTATGCTACTGAAAAGGTACTAGTCAAAAAGCGTTAAATATGACAATTTTAGACAATTTCAATGGTTGCATTCAACGAATATCATATGCCATTTCCTTAAAACATTTTTTAATTTAAGATGGAACCTTAATTCATTTACCTGATTGAGATCTCGGTTTTACAAAGAATAATATTATTTTTAGTCATAAGATCATAATCCTTTCAATGATTTAAGCCATGGTGTTTATGAGTTATTGCGTTCAGAAGCGGGCGAATTTACTGACTAATGTACTATTAACCTTTTGACAAATTTGGTTCAAGTTTGTCTCTGTGTGTATTAAGATGATAAGCTAGCTATCGCATTTTATATCTTTAGCCAAAGTATTTGTTTGTATTTGAGCAGTCGGGCAAACATATAGAGCTCTTTTGAATGTATTTCGTTCAAAATTCAGTGGCTATATATATCTGTTACAATCTCCATTTGACAATTTTTTTCTGGTTAATGCGAAACGTTTTTGAGCTATCGGGTTAACAGACAGACAGAAATGATGCCAAATATGAGTTTCTCAAACTTAAGGTAGTCTCAAACGCAAAAATGTATCAAAACCTTAATTCCAATTTTTCGACGATTACAGTACTTTCTTCTTACTTTGTATGCAAAAAGTAAAAATTATGTTAAAAATATTTTTAAAAAAAGATAGTAATATTAAGAACGTATTTGTAACATAATAAGAAGAGTGATATAATTAAAAAGACAACTCTTTTGAATCTTAAAATAATGTAAAAATCAGTTTTATGCAACAATATTTATGGAGAATATCATGGAGGAGCAGTGAAATCATGCATAATTCGCAATTATTTAAGACTAGCTGATACCTGGTGAGTTTCTGCCGCAGAAGAAAAAATTTTGGAAACATCGTTTGGGATTCAAAAAAAAAAATTTTTTTTTTTTGCTTAATTAAGGATTGATTTCAAGAATAATATTTATTTTCTTATCGGAAATGAATACATACATTGAAATTGAATGATATATAAAGGAGAAGTGTAAATAATATTAATACTTTTTTTTTTATTTCATGATTAGAGATTTAGGGCAATACTTTTTCCGTCTTCAGCTGAAACAAATTTCTTGATTGTTCAACTCGTAAGCAACCTGCATAGAACTTGATAGAGTCGGATGAACGGTACAGTAGCACATAAGATACATACAGGCAAACATTCATTTTTATTTATATAGATTACATAATTCTACTATTCTTCTAACCATTCCGTAAGTACAAGAAATAAGTATTCAAATTTTCATCTCAATCGTATAAGCGGTACGGCAGCGCATAAGAGACATACAGACAAACATTCATTTTTATTCATATAAATTCTGAAAAATTCTTTCAGATGGCATTTCCAACCCCTAAAGTAACGTATTTTTAATAGAACTGCTTGTGGTTCCTTCATAAAAGTGCGGAATTCTAGGTAGTTGCCGATCTGAAATTCGCTCCTGAAGACAGCGCAATATTCTTTACGCTACACAATGATAATATTTAATAAAACTTGTTGTTTAACTAGCTGTGATAGATATTGCGTCTCTCAGCTTTTAGAGGTGGCTATGAAAATTGTGGATTTTACGTAAAATTTCCGTCCTAATAATCGGAATCGCAATATTCAAAATTCTATTCTAAGCTCTCTTCATAAGCCCTCTTCTCATTTAAACTCAAAATTTTTAAGCACACAGAAAAATTGAAAATTGGCATCATAGATGTTCGCTTTTAATCTGCATCAAAGAACGTGTGGAAACTTTTTAATGAATTCGGTAAAACCAAAATATATTCAATCTAAGAAGACGCGCTTTTGGTATTGAGCTAAACTATATATTTTTAAAAATTTAAATGTTTTTTTACCTCTTTTTTATTTATAATTCATTTTTGCAATATCATTTTTTAATTGTTTTCTATATTTTTGCCGTTTTCTTCTGCATAAAGGTATTTCTGTATTTCCATTTAGCTCTGTTGTCGATTTCAACAATTAAGTAATTTTGCTACTCTATTCTTATTTGAATACGCAAGTTCATGTTATGAAAAGCTGCAAGAAGTAAATGAAAAAAATATTTGAAAAATTAAGGGGCAATGAACTTTGAACTAAGCAAAATGGACGAAAACAGGCAGTTTTTTTAATCTTTTCATCACCAAAATATATTTTATATTCAGCTAATATTGTGTATTATGTATTATTCAGTGAAATAAATAGTTGAAGAGTTAAGAGGGGAAAAAAGTACATCTTAAGAACTTTTCACAAAATGACATTGTTATTAGATTTAGATATCTTTTAAAGGTTCCAAATGTCTTAATTTTTGAAGAAATGAAATGAAATTGATAATGAAGATTTCTCTGAAACATTAAAAGAAAATAGGTATGCATTTTATGCATCCGGTTATTTTTTTTTTAGATAACTGAAAGTCAATTTCAGTTCAGAAAAATATAAAATTCTTATGAAAACTCAATAAGTGTGCATAAAAGATTTCTAAAAATTTTGCATTTAATTGGAATTACAAAAAAATCATATGTAGCCTTGTTCCAAATAAATTTATATCAGGTAATAACAAAAAAGTAGAATGTATTAAAAATTAAAACGCCTCGAATAGTTTAAAAAATTTTAAATTGTATATCTTTTTAAATTTTTGAAAGTAATATATCTCGTTTTTAAATGTTTTTAAAGAAATCTAGAGTATTTATCTTTTAATACATATGCATAAAAAATTTCATAACCGTAACTGAATAATTCCCAAAAGTGTCTAATAGAGTTCATTGTCCCCTTAAAAAATTCCATCGTTACAAATAAAGTAAATAAAGAGTCGAATTAGATAAAAGTGTGTACAAGTTATTTTAATACCTTTAAATGACGGATTTTGTGCAATGATTTAAAGTTTTAAAAATATGCAAAAGCTATGATTTGATTTCAAATGATCAAAAAATAGCAAATGCTACTATTTGATTACTTTTCAGACTTTTAGACCTAACAATATAAATAAACTGTTAATAGATGGCCCTTTCAGAAACAAATTTCTCAACTGAATAATATTTCACTTTCTCAACCAAGTTGAACAGGAAATAATATTTAGCAATACAATAATGTGCTATTAGTCTCTGATATTTCTCAATTCCTTTATATAGTAGTCTGAACTGCATTAATTGATTTCCCCACACTTTATATTTACTCCCACAAAGATATGCTTTAATTTCTTTTTATTTATTTTTATTTCTGAAAATTTCCCGGTGGCAACTCAAAATCTACTCTCCGCTCTTCGGGGTCACGTCTAGAACTATTGTCTTTCCTCTTCAGCTCTGTAACTTATAAATGGAAAAGGAAAAAAAAGGCAGATTTCATATTTTTAAAGTGGCACGTGTCGCAGAATGTTTCTATGAGAAGGTGAAATCCAAGAAATTCTAGATGAACCAGCTTCTCAGAAGGACTTTAATCTGAATGGATGGGATGATTAAGATTATGGAGAAAAAATTTTAAGCTTTCTTTTATTAGAAGCCTTCTAATTTCTTTATCTTTAAAACGAAGTGAAATTGAAAATATAGCTGACAGCTACGGAATGTAATTAATATTATGAAAAGAATATAATTACTTTTGTTTTCCCATATATTCATTTCTGTGTATTATCATGTGAGGCCATGATATTGATTTCGTTAAGGGTTTTTCAATAATTGAAAGCAATAAATAATTGAAACTCAAAATCTCGTAGGCAATGAATAAAGCCCAAATGGCAATATGCATCAACATTTTTCAATTGCATATATATTTTACCTGCTTTAACAGCATTGCTTTATAATTATGTACGCTTTTTTTAAAACCAGATACATTTTAAAAAGTTTGACCTGCTTTTACCAGTACTGCTTTATTATTAGGCATGTTTCTTTGATAGCAGATGCGTCTTTAAAAGGTTGAAGTAGAACTATGACATCATAACTGTTATTTACATGGAATACAATGTATTCGCATGGAATTAAATAATTTATTTTTTATAATATGTTCAAAAAACTTCATTCGAGTATAATAATAGTTTTGATTAAAGTATTTTCTCTTTTCCCTAATAGAAATACTTCTCTTTTTTTTAACGAAACAACATTTGAGCAACGTATATATTTCACTTTTGTTAAAGAAGGACATTTTTTTCTAACTATAGCAGCATTATTTGTGGAAGACTTTTTATTTTAATTTAAAAGAAACTTTTAAATGTAAAGTCAAAAAATCAAAATCCAATACAAATAAAACTCAGTAGAAGCTTCCAAATTATTTGTAGGCCATGTGTTAAGATATCAATGATCATTTAAATATATTCTGGAATGATCACTGTGACTTTTAAAAGTTTTTAAAAAAAAACATGGTTTTTTGTGTTTTTCATTTATGCAGTTTTGTTACAATAGAGTTTTAAACTTAGAAGTTGTAGATTTGTTTATAAAATTCTCAGCAACAAATTTTCTTTTGGCGTTCCTTTGTAAACTCATGGATCTCTAAGGAATTTGTTACTATTAATATGAAACCATCTGGAGCCTCACTAAGTGTTTGAACTGTTAAAAAGAACTGTCATTAACACCAGCTTTCGAGCAGCGCCATCTAGTGACCAGCAACGATGTAATTAAAAATAGATCTGGACGTGGCGTGATTTAGATAAAGAAAGAGGCAAGGAAATGAAATTCGGAGTTTAGGGCAAATTGATTTATTTCATGAGTAACGTTACAACAATCAATTAATATCGCTTTAAGTATCATTCCATTTCCATGCCATTTTGAATTACGGATTTGCACAGAAAAAATTTTAAGATCAGAAATGGAAAGAGTTGATGTGTTGCTACGTCAAATTTGTTTCTATATACACACGCTTCTAGATTTGAATTTCTCTTCATGGTTTCGAAATAGAGTTCTTTTTTTAAAATTAAAATAATTCTTTCGAAAAGCATACACTTTAGACCATCCACCATTCCTATTAGGGGTTTGATAAAACTTTCCAGTAAACTATTTTTTTAGAAAGTATCTTTCTAAAAAAGACAAGATTATCATTAATATTATGAAAATCTTCCAATGAATATTCAGGAAATGTAACATGCAGATTGTTGTAACAACGGATAATTATTTTTTAATCCAAGAAAAACATGAACCACAGATCATAAGAAAAATTTAAAAAGGTATGAAGTAAATAATTTTTAACTTTTAGAATGTAAAATGGTACAATTATATACTAATGATACTAATATTGTAGATACTAACAACACAAATGAAGAACTAGATGCTAAACAATTCGTAGAAAATTGTTAGAGAGATCACTCTGCTATGAGCAATTCCCTTTCGTAGGTATGCAGTGTCTTTCCTGTGTTAGTGTAAGGAATTTTCTTGAAGGATCTCGGTTTTTAATACATAATAATACATTCGTATTTTAATACATACATACATTTTATTCAATACATAATAATATATTCGGATTTTAATACATACATACATTTTAATATTTTGATACATCTCTAAAACTTTTGACAAAGTCACCAAATGTTTGCTAACTTTGAGATTTGAATCGTTAACTTCGAATTCAATCAACATCCATCAAAATATCTATAAATATTTCTTCCTTACTATAAGGTTATATATGCAGAAATAGCATTACAGATGTCTAACAATACACATTTTTATCTGGAGTTGTTTATGTCCTTTTTCTCACTAGAACTTATCCACAGTTATCTGTTTTTTTTTAATTTAAAATTTTCTAATTATGGATTTTTAAAATTATTATTTAAACGATATTTGCAGTTATCATTTTTTTCTCTCACTTTTGAACCTTTTTTCCTTCTATTCCACGAACTACGCAAAGAAAAGATTAATTCTCAAGAGCATTTGAGGTAATCCTCAAGCTGAAAGGAAGTTCGCAGAACTTTTTTCCTCATTCATACTACTCATCTTGTTTATGAATGCTGTAACTTAAATGACAGGATGAGCTAGACAAATGAAATTTGGTGAGGCCTTGATACCCAAACTGTCTATATCAAATTTTGAATGACATTTGTCAAGAAGAATCCTATCTGTTTACCATACCTTCCAAATAAAAAAATTTGGAAGAATGGAATCCTCATCATTTTTATAGATATCTATCAATTTTTTGAATCAAACCCCAAAACTATTTTACTCTTTGTTAGTCTATCCATTCGTATGTACATAAATATAATAATTCTGAAAAACACATAATGCTAGATAAATGAAATTTAGTATGTATTGTTTACATAAATATATATAAAATGTTTTCACTGTCAAGAAGGTCTACATTTCATTAACAGTTTTTTTAAAACTTATTACGGAATTCAATACGCCATTTAGCATAAATATGAGAGGAACTGCAGGTTAGATTGCAGTGTTGAAATTTAACTTAAACGGGAATAATATTTGAATCCTTAAGACATCAGAAACCGTGTGGATAGATGATACGAAGACAAAAATCAGGTAAATTTTTCTCTGACAATTGAATTTTTAGAAATGTAAAACTTGTTAAAATCAGCATTCATTTAATGGAAACAAAACAAGTAAAAATACAGTTTATAATTTGTTTTTTATGAATGGTAGTGTTTTTATAACTACAAAATGTCAAATGCAGGTTCTTGACCAAAACCTGGATATTTTATCGCTATAGAAAACGGATTGAATTTTTTTTTATGTCATTTCTAAACACACACAAAAAAATATATTTTTGATGATAGTAAGGATTTTACAATTTTAATTCAATTTTTTAAATAAAAATTCTTAATATATATTTTTATATCATATACAGCAAACATTATTCATGGCTTTTAAGAATATTTCATTTAATTATTTCATGAAAACATTTATTGATATAATTTTTTCATAGCTAAAGTTGTGATTAACAGAGCTCACATTAATATATTAGCTGTATTAATTTATTGACTAATTTTCCTTTTCCGCTGAGGGGAGATTTATTCTTTAAATAATAAGTTTTTGAATTCAAGTTTTTTAATGAAAAGATACTTTAAAGTTATATTTTTTATAATGTTAAAACACTATTTAGTGAAAGGGAAATTATTTGCTTTTTAAATACAAATTTTTAGTTTCATTTTAATTTCACAGTAATGATTTACTATATAACTAAGAAATCATTTGACATTAATCTTTTAATGGGTTTTTTTAAATTTTTTTCTTGGTACCTTTTGTCGAAATTTTATTTCATTTTCAAATAATCCCATTGTGTTTCCCAAACCAACTGGTTATTCTTTTATATAATATATGTATAAAATGACATAAATAAATCGCACTTTATCAAATCTTCTTTTCTGTTAAATTTTGACACGCATTTAACTTATAATTATTACTCTTAAAATACTATGATTCGGAAAATTCAATAAGAAGCAATTTTCTGATGAACTTAATTTTTATTAAAGTGATATTTTTCAAGCACTAACGTTAAATTTTTTAAGTAATTAAAACTTTCTGTGTTTAATGATTAACGAACAGAATGTATAATATTCAAAGTAAACTGATATTTAATATTTTTTTAGCACTAAGGTTAAATTTTAAATTATTAAAATTTTCTATATTTATTGATTAATGGACAATATTCAACTTAAACTAGTTGGTCTTCAAGCAAGATGAGTAATTGACAGACATAAATGCTGCATATCTAATTTTTTATATGCAGCATTGGGTGAGGTTAGTTATTCTAATATTTCCAGCACACTATTTATCAATTTCTGCTACACAAACAATATAAAAATTCAATATCCTTTAATTTGCAAAATTAAAAAAAAAAACAGACTGTGAAATGCTTTCTTTAAATAATAAAAATGTCTTCTGAGTATTTCTAAGTAAATAATTTTAGTTTAAAATTGATACTATTTGAAATGCGATTGTTATTAATATTATTCTAATCCTGATTTTATTACAAAATTTATGTTTTTGCAGGTATAAAAATATCTAATTTTTTAGTGGAAAATTTTAAATACTCGAGACATACAATTTTTTATCAGTACTTAAAACATCTTTAAGAATATAGAGTGAAAGTTCAGGCAGTTATTAAGTATTTTATGGTAGCGCAAATACTGTGCACCAAATCCTGAGTACTACTAAGTGCAGTCAGTATTAACAAATAAGATAAAATAAAATTTCTCTTGTTCAACAATAGATGACAGCACGTTCGCTACTTTCGAATTAGTACTGGAATGCATGGAGAATTCGTGTTGCGCAACAAAATAGAGGGAACAAAACAAAATTCGAACATGCCCTAAACAATTTTTCCTTTGTATAATTTTGAATTGTCGAATTGCACTTACTAGTTACTAATATAAAACGTTTCTCACTTTAAATATTTACTCCTAAAAGTGTTTTCTTCCATAATATGATTGATATAATGTGAAAGAACTATTAGATGAATCAAATTTTATTCTATCATAAAATACTTTGATAAGTTGCCCAAATCTTGAAGAATCTTTGAACATCTTAAGTTCAAATTTAGAGAATATTAAAGAAAAGTATCTCAGAATATTATTATGTAAACATTTGCTAATAAACAAAAGTCAAAAGTAAGATATACTTTTTTATTTTGCATTTTTAAGTGGAGAAATTTTTTTAAATACATTAAAAATCGTGTTTAGATCCAGGAAACTGCATCATATATTTATAGTCACGCTTTAATATTTATATCCTTTTATAATCCAAAGAAGAATTTCTGTTCCTAACTGGAAACGTTTCAATCAAAATAAATAAATCGTTGGAATAAAATAATCATTTGGAACTTTATTATTCGTTAAAAGTATTCTTATTTCAAATTTTCACATTTTTATTTCTGTAAATTATGTAATTTCAATTGTTCTGTTATTTTTATTTACTTATATTAAAAATTAAATGCTTTCGTGTATTTCGAGAATTCATGTCCGTAAATAAACTGAAATAGTCATTTAATAAAGTTTTAATGGCTCTAATGTATGCAATTAATCCACACGTAAAAGATAAAATTTACAGCTTTATCCCTGGTTAACATTTATGAAAACGAAAAAACGTAGCTTTGGATGGAATGCAGCAAAGGTTTGTAATGTTTACTATTTTATTTTATTTTCTATTTGGCATTTATTTTTCTGTTAGTAGATCATTAATTGTTTCATACAAATTTTTATTATTAGCATTGATTCGAAATAAAACTTCTATTGTTATATTTTTACATTTAAAGCAAAATATACAAATAATATTTTTTGTTATTTTTTATATGATTTTATACTATAGTTTTCGTTAATTATGCTTTGGCAATGATATCATACATTATTAATAGATAACATTTCGTCTGGGCGAATCTTTTAGTAACGAAAAAAATCATTATTTTTTCCCCTTTATTCAAATTAATAACTGCCATTTCATCCAAGTTATTGAAGAACATCACAATATCCTAGATGGAAGCAGCGATTGTCAACCAAAATACCAATATTTATGTTTTCTAATTAAAGATATATGAATTCATTGCAACAATTTTGATTGGAAACAGCTGAAATATATTTGCTGAGCCAAGAAATTTTAACATAATTATGTTTCACAGGATAACATATAATTTGTTAATTGCAACTTTAGAGGACGAAAACAATGAAAAATTACAAAGCGGTCTATAGAGTGGGTTGTGAGGCTTGAAGTATCAAATTTCTTACTATAGTTTTAGTTTCTTAAATATTTAAAATCATATATTTAATTTTAATTAAAACAATTATCAGAAATTTTACTTTCCTCTTATGCAAAATAGGAGCATAAATTATTATTTGAAGCAAAAACTCTTTTTACATCAGTTTAAAATTTTAAAGTTGTTTAGTATATTATATTTAATTACTTACAACTATTTTCTCTAATTTAATAAATATTTAAAAATATTTGGAGGCATATTCTAAAATGCATTCCTTTACTAATTTAATTATTGGTGCATTGTGACGATATTAAACATACATTTATGTACTCGTCCCTATTTCTCAGTTAAGTACAAACTTAAAAGGACAATAAAGGCTGAAGATTTGGGATTAAAGTACTATAATTCTATAATGTACAAGTACTAAAAAACTATAATGCACTAATACTGTAAAACTATAATGTAATTAGTACTATAATGTACTAATGTACAAAATCTGCTTATAAGTTAATTGAAATTACTTTAAACTACACATAAAAAAAATTACTACGTTATTCACATCATTAGTTTTTCTTTCAAGATTTTCAAGTCTATGCCATAAATTCCCTCTTGATTGACTCTTTACAATATGAATTCAAGCTTATTTCTTACTTGACTGAATATCAAGTCGATTTTTAAACCTCCCTCTCCCCCCCAAAAAAATTCATAACTAGTAATAGTACTATAATTAGCGAGTCGAATCCTTTTTTTAACCTTACTTTATTCAAAACGCATAAAAAAAGTTTTAATGGTAAAAAAAAATTAAACTCCAAATTTGATGAATTTCCAAATTTCAAACTTATCGAAAAAAAGCAATATTTTTGGAACTATGTCCAACAGTGAACACGATTATTCAAAAATGATTTTTATAAAGAACAGATAAAATTTTATATTAACATTTAACACCAGATTTGTAAATGTTTTTTTATCTCGATCGACGTTTACAAAACGTTTGTTTGGCTTCCACGTACAAGTAAATGCAATAATTACAAAATCTAAAAGGCTAGATGGATAACATTTCGTACAAAAATTTAATATTTCAACTGTAAATCTGCATCGAATTTTTGATTCAATCCAACAAAGTTATTCTCTGTCGGTTTGGCATCCACATGTAAGCATAAAAAATCAGAAACACAATTACCTATGATAGAATAATTCTATACCAAAATTTGAATAAATTCTATCAAAAGGTTTGGACGCTTGTCGTTCTCTACATTTTAATGAATACAAACACGATTACTCAAGCACATAATCACAGAGATAAATGAATTTTGTCTGTCAACTTGTTGTATAAGTTAATCTTCCCGTGTCAAATTTTGATTTCAATCACCCGTCAAAAATCCGTTCAAATATTTCTCCAGTATACTACGATGCACAAAACACATACGGACAGGACTAAAAGCAAAAATCTGACCTCTAGCAATCTTATTCAATACCCGCCTTTTTTGTAATAGTTAAAGAGAGGATTACATTATTTATTTGTAAATACTCGGGAAAATTTTGAAAACATCACTTACTCCTTTTTCTTTATGAATTACCGTACAATATGCAAACCATATGCCAATTTCATCCATCTTGATTTTGAATTGATTCTTGATTTTTGATCTTGATTCTGAATCCATTCTTGATTGCATTTGTGATGGGATGGTTTAAAATGTTTTACAAACCATCCTTCATATTTGATCATGTAAACATATTTCAACTGTCATTTTCTGCTAAATTGATACACAAACACTGAAATGCAATTCCAAGAACAATTTTCTTAAGTCAGAAAAGCTTAACAATCTGTAGACACATATAGACATCATCAATCCAAAAATAGAAGATATCTTTTTATTTTGGGAATGTTTTGTCACTTTGATTCAGATGAGAAATCATAAAATGTGTGAGATATTTGTTTATTGCAAGAAAAATTTTATATTGAATTATAGCCTTTATGAATGACTCATATGTCTAATTAAAAATGCATATGACATGCATTTTAAAAATGGATATGTTCATGCATGATGACGTATTGACAAATCAGTAAAGTAGTAAATCAGTTGAGTCATGCTTTCATTTTCAAGTTAATGTGCTCACCACACAAGCAGGCGTAAACAGACATTAAAACGTAATTGTTAATATGAATTTTCCGAACCCAAGAATGATGAAAATAGGAAGATAAATTCTAAACACGAGGGGAAATATTTTGACCATTATAATGCTTTTTTTTTTGTATACTTAGCATACTTATGTTTAAAAAAACTTAGAAGGAAATGCAATAAATTGTATCCTTTTATAATGTTTTTTTTTGTATACTTAGCATTTGTATGTTTAAAAAAGCTTAGGATGAAATGCGATAAATTTTATCCTTTAAATAGAAAAAGTTTTCAAATTTTAGAAAAATATTGTTCAGCTTATTGTCTCTTTATCCCTTTTCAACTTTTCTTTATCTGGTAAAGGGGAAATGAAATTATATTAATTTTTTTAAATGCTGATGGAATAATTATTAACAAACAAGCAATATATCTGAAATATTACTTTCGAGAACCAAAACCCCATTTGATACTGTGTAAAAAATTATTTTGTTAAATGCAGCAAAATTCTTAGTTATATCATTTCCCCTTTTGCAGGAGAACTTATAAAAAAATTAAATCATTGAAGTTTTTTACTTTATCTTGAAATAGACTAATGATGCAGCATAAGTTGTAAAAGAAAGGATTATAAAATGCTCCATTAAAACTGACAAATTTGTAGCCCGAAACATCAAAATCCCACAAATTATTATTAAGGAAATCGAATTAAGGGAAAAAAATGTGTTTGATTTATTTTTACTTTTAAGTTATCGTTCGATGCACATTACTTACGAGGTTTCTGTCTTCTCTGTGATAACTTGAGATGAATTGAAATTTATTCCACTTTCCGATAAACATAATTCAGCCAGGGTTCCAAATCTACATATTTCAATTCAACAAAGAAATCCAATAATTAAGTGCCCCCAATTCGATTTAAAATATGCTTCCAAATCACAAAGGTAGGGACATGCATATTTTCACTCTATATTATCCTAGCTACCAGTAGAGAAAAAAAAAATATATTCAAATTCTTCCAGCAGAAATTAAAACCCCACTACTCATTCTTACGATTTTTTAAAAAAATTTATTCAATTCTTTTTTTGACATTTATGTTTTCCCGCTATGGAAGGTAGCTAACTATCGTTTGCCAAAAAATAAAAAAAGAAAGGAATAGAGGAAAAAAAAGTTGTGAAATGTAGCACAGCGCCCTCTTGCGGCCAGCGAGTACCATCTGCGGCTAAAAGATAGGACCTTATCTTTTTCGACCTTTGCAAAGAGTGAGGTGACAATAAGGTTTATTTAATGAACTGCCCCGCAGGTTGCTAGGGCGTGGAGTGGGGTGCTAAGACATATGTACCACCCCCTTAAACTTATAGGGCTTATCTGCAATGTTGCAGAAGTGCCTTATCGAAGCAGAGCAGAGGACAACTGCAAAGGAAAGTGATTAACACATTTTTTATTGCTCTTTGCCTAAGTTTTCTTTTCTCTCCTGCCTGTGTCTGGCGAAGGTGAGATTTCCAAAACCTGGAATTCGGGGTATGATTTCAGCCTTTCCAGAATCTTCTCCGCAGAAATCTTGTTCGGTCCAATATTTATCTGTGAAGAAAAAAGTGAAGAGAATAGTTGTCGATACTTTGTTGTCAATGTAGAAATACTGTTTGGTGAAGGGGAGTGTGGATTTCATAAAAATAACTTTTATGACAAAATTCATTATCTTTTGAAGCAAGCTGATTAAGAGAACAATGTATCAAGGAAATTAACAATATCCAATAGAATATTTTTAGAAGAAGTATAATTATTTCTTTATAAAAAGCTTGTAAATACGTCTTATAAAATACTAGCACGAAATACCAACTTCATTAAGTTTAAAAAAAAAATTTTTTTTTGTATTACTAACCTTTTTATTTCCGCCCTCTGTTATACTGATATTTTAAGCAATTTTTTCAGCGTATTGATGTATATTTGTGCAAATATAAAAATTTGAAAAAATAATCAAGATTTTTGTTTTGTTTTAAAAGAGCTTAGTTTTCAGTCAAATTATTAGAAACCTTCAGAATATGTGACAGTATGCTAATATATCATCATGTTAAGATTTTAAACAATTATTTCAAAGCAATAATTAACTTTAATGGTGCGTAGGCAAAGCTTATCATGTTTTCCTTTTTTACAATTTTAAAAAGCCAGCTAAACTAGGCAACTTATTCCAAAAAATTCCCTTTGAAAATTTCGATATTTGGAAAGATATCAGCATTGCAGTGAACTATTTTTTAATATATTAATTTAACAAAAATTCAAAATTTGGCTCAAAATCTGCAAATAAATTAATTGAAATTGCTTTAATTTACTCATAAAAAATTTACTACGTTATTCACATCATTACCTTTTCTTTCAAAATTTTCAAATCGATTCCATAAATTCCCTCTTTATTGACTGTTCACTAAAAAATATGAATTCAAACTTATTTCTTACATGATTAAATTTCAAGTCAAATTTTAATCGCCTAAAAATTGAGTACAAAAGCATGTACTCAAAAAAGTACAAAAGCATGGATATTTTTGATCAAGTAGCGCATTACTGTCATTTCAAGCCGATAGCATATGAACGATACATACAGAGAGATTGTTTAAAATTTTGCGACTAAATTTAAAACTAAACTACACAAACAGCAACAACCCGTATAACAAAAGGATGTAGAAATAGAAAAACAAAGAACGATCTTTACAAAAAACTTTTGATAGTGAATCTTAGTAAGATTATAATCAAACGTTACCTATATACACATATATAGCAAGATGACACTTTGAATGCACTCCAACAAATTTTCAAATTATAATAAAAATGTTTCTTTTTTTTTTTACTCTATCCTTATCGATTGTTTTCATCATCTTTTCAGTCCTTTCCTAATACCAACGATTTCTGTGCAATAGATAAAATTGTGTTCAATGTGAACACCTTCAGAAAATCGAACGAATATAAAAGCAAAAAAAGAAAAAGTGCAGAATAGACTTTTCATATTTCCTTCTTCTATTTATGGTCTATGATACATTGAGAAGTATAGTATATGGCTCTGCCGGATTCACCTATTTAAAGCGCCTTAGTTATGGTGGCTATCAAAGGCTATACATGCGAGCATATCAAACATTTCTTATGCTTAGTTTGTATTCGTAATATTTCAAACCATTTTTGTTATATAGAAAAAAGAAATTGTTTCTTTTCATATTTTATCAATCACCCTTTATGTGAAAGATTATTAAATGACAGTAAATGTTCTAATTAAAACTCATCCTCCATGTATTTCTCATTTTCAAAATCGCTTACATAATATACATCCGAGTTTTTTCGTGACTTAAGAATTCGGTATATTCTTGATTATATTCTATGAATAGTAATTAGAGTGCCATATATTGATCCCATCGTGTAGTTTTGGAACCAATTTTATGAATGGGCTGAGATCTTTGTATCATGCTGCTTGAATACTGGCTACCAAAGATTATGATAATCCAGAAAAAAAAACTATTTAATTTTCAAATTAGAGTAATAATGATATCAAATAAATATTATTAATAAAACTATTTACTTTATTAATTAATTGCTTATTTAATTGATAATAATAATAAACCTATATGAACTAACTGAAATTTCGTTTTAAAAATAATAATACAGAAGCCAATTTTAATTCCCAATTTCTGATTTAATTAACGTTTTAATATTTTGTAGATATTATTCTTAACTTAATAGATATTATCTAATAGTTCCTTGATAATTATTTATTTAATTAATTACTACTAAAATTTTTTTGCTGCCAATTTTAATTATTATTTCTATTTGCCATTATTTTTATTCTTTAAATATGATTAATCTTTAGCATCATTTTTTTCCAGCTTTCTTTCTTTATCTTTAATAAAATCTTTAAACTTCAAAAATCTTTAACCAAATATTAAATTAATGCGATTACATTTTAGCAATAAACTATCATTGATAAACAAATCACGTGGCGAAAATAGCGGTGGTGTAAAGACAAACAGTGAATCAAGTGACATTCATTTTATTCTGCAAAATTTATTGCTCTTGAGGAAAGAAAGTCACACAAAATTTTTAATTAATTCCCACTCTAACATTTTTAAAACATATTTTATATGAATGTAAAAATTGATAGTAACAACTGGTATTTTGAAAACTTCAAGCACCTGTAATCATATAATTTATCCTGAAAAATTTCATCAGACTTTCTTTTCGAAATTCCTAAATCCCAGAAATTCATTGGGAATTCATGCCTCGGGAAGGCAGAAAGAGAGAGGGTGCGGGAATGGGTTAAGGAGGGGAGGGGAGGGGACATTTAATCAAAAGAAAACACGGCTGCAAAGAATAACTGCTGCTGCACCCATCTGCGTTCTTTTTACTCCATCGATTGAAAATCCCATTCATTATATAAACCTGAGGCTCAATGCAAGCTGAGTTCCCAAATTTAAATCGTTTGCTCCTGGCTCGACACCTGCACTTCATTGATTATTCGAGACGCCCACCATTTTTCTTCACCCTCCTGTTTGGCTGACGGATGCTCAAGTAGAATTTTGGTTCCCCTCTTTTTTCTCTTTTTAAAGAATTTTTTTTTTTTAAGCTCATCCGTTTTTCAGACTAGGTTAAGGTGTTTTGTTATTACAGCGCCATCTGGCATCTTGCGGAAATCTCATTTTGATCGTTTCGGACTGTTTATTTATAAAGTAAAAAATAATGATTTCCTGAGAAATGTTTTCTTTATTGTAAGGCAAGTAATTTTCTATAAACGAAGCGTCTGTATGTTGAAAAAATAAATTTTTAAAAATAAGCGAATAGAAATTTACGAATCGTATTTTTTTTTTCTAAAATCTTAGCGATATAAGCTGTTTTCTCCATTATACAGGATAAATATTCATGAAGATTTAAGTAATACCGGCCATTCTATTTTTGAAGTATTCATTTAAAAATATTTTAGTTAAAACAGATAATTGTAATCCTTTCATACACATCATAATGGCTACAAAAATAAAAAATTATTTTTAGCAAGAAAATTAGGACCAAGAAGAAATTTTATTTTCATGAATTTTCATTTCGTAAATTCTTGTGAGAAAGGGTTAAAAAGATTGACTAACAGCTTAAATATTAATAATGATGCAATTTATAAGTTCTGATTTAAGTTTCTTAAATCATCTGAGCATCTTCATATATTTGCTGAAAATATATATATAAGAACAAATAAGTATTATAACTTCAAAATGCATAGTGCCAGAAAAATAAAATTTGGGGCACATCGTTCAACATACAAAATACAGATGAGTAGACTGAATGAAAAAAGTAGAAGGACAATAGATTATTTTAAATAAATTAATAATACTGCCTTTTTCAAGTAATTATTTTACATACAAAATTTTTACAAGAAGATACCTGTATCTACATAAAAAAAATAGGACGCATTTTTTAAAAAAGTACACTTAATTTTAAAAAATCAGTTTTGAAGATGTCATAATCTGCGAAAAAAGTAGAAGGACAGTTCTAAAAAAATGGGTGTACTATATTAATTAATATGGAATTCTTCTTCCATTGGCTCGAATTACTTGAAAAATTCTGTTGGGCATTGAACTATATAAAAATTGAATTTCTGTTAGGTAAAATTTGTCCCATACACATTCTAATGATTTCTGCAGTTCAGCTACAGATTCAAACTGTTTCCCTCCCTCGTAAACTCAACGTACAATCATCGACCATAAGTTCTCTGCAATGTTGAGGTCAGAGCTTTTGGTAGGCCATTGTAAAATACGAACTTTGTTTGCTGCAAACCAATTTTTAACACCATTTGCTGTGTGAATTGATGCTCCGTCTTGTTGGAAAACCCAGTCATCTCCTCCTAACTCAGTGCCATATGGAAGAAGATTTGAGCTTAGAGTTAGGATGTAGTCTGTATGGTTCTGTCTACCATTTAGAAAAACTAAATTTGTTCTACCTCCATAGCCAACTGCTAACCAAACCATTAGACCGCCTCCTCCCATTTGTCGAGTAGAATAGTCTCTTCTTCATTAACAAGACAGTGCCAATAGTACTAATAACCGTCTGGACCATCCAAATTAAACTTTTTCTCATCAGAAAATACAACTGAGTTCCATTCAGAGTTCCAGGGCATGTGGTCTTTAGTCCACTGCAGTCGGTGCTTAATGTGTCCTTCATTCCACTTCAGATGGTACTTCCGTTTTTTGAAGATGAACTTTTTTTTGTGCTTTTGATGTAGTTATAGACAGTTCTTTTGGTTACATGTGTAATCCCCAATAGGCATTGAGCCTTGCTGACACTTCCACCTGTATTTTTGAAGTCACGAATGATTTTTCTTTGATCGCGTTGTGCAAGTTTTTTTGGCCTTCCCGTCTTCTTTTTTCTTCTGTCACTTTCAGGGTTTCTTATAAAGTTCGAAACAGTATTAGGACTGATACGTAGCTGCCGTGCGATCTCTCTTACATCTTTTCCTTCATTTTTATCGGCAACTATTTGGCCCTTCTGGAACTCACTTAAGAGTTTTCCTCTGTGCATTCTAAAACCAACAAAAACTATGAATTTCTAACTAAATTCTTTATTCTTGACAAAAAGTTATTAAAAGTAAAAGAGTACACTAGCCTTTATGGTTTCCAACAGCTTCAAAATCAATTTTTCGGATGTGTCCTTCTACTTTTTTCACACACCGAAAGTTGTTAAGTATTGAATTCTTAACCTTAAATAGTAGTAGCAAAAAATTTCTCACCTAACTTAAATTAAAACATTAACAAAACAACCTCTTAAAAAAATCAGATCAAAAGCAGCAAATTTAAAGCAAAATGTACAAAAAAATAAGTGTCCTTCTACTTTTTTCCTGCAGTGTATAAAAGTTTCAAAAAAAATTCAACTAGCAATCAACCGTTTGCTATTCCGTACTTTTACGTGCATATAAATGAGATTTCGGAGCTACAATTCAATAGCATAGGTCTATTAACTACTTGACATACGAATTTATTTAACTACCTAATTAAATGACGAATTTAATAGCTTCCTAATTGTAATGTTTTCTATTATTTTAATCCTTTTAATAAAAATACGTTTCAAGTGAATTTTTTCATTTTAAATTATTGAATACTTTTCATTTAATTGTGGATTAAAAATTAAAAATTCAATAATTCGATTCTCGCCTCAGACACTTTACTGTATGCGAAGTGGTTAACAAGATCATTTATGTTCGTCAAGGTCAGTTAATTTTAGGAAAATAGTTTTTTCATTAAATGTCATGACTTTTCAGCTTACGAAGCCACCAGCTATGACCCTACTTTTCCAGTATTCGTCAAAAACTATTGTTACTTGATCATCGAAATACTTTTTGATGTAGTGCATCGAAGATGTATAGATAAGTTATTGGTAAACACCGTTCACCTTACTTTAGCCATACTATGAATAGGGTTCCATTTCTCCCTCAAGAGAGAAAAATACTACTGTGTTACCAGTTGGAGATGAAGGCTCATGAACAGATAATTCATATTCGCATGAATTAATAAAGAATCAGAGAAAGTAAAACAAATTTGATTCATTTCGAAAGCAATAAAGAATGCGTAGGGAAATGCAAGTGAGTAAAATTAACGCATTAAACTTATATGCATAAAAATTGACAAAAACAAAGCTATACTATTGAATCAATAGACATCGACAAGTCGGGGTCCTGGCATAGGGTAGCGGTCTTCCACGTGACCTGATAGTGCCGGGTTCGAGTCTCATTTAAAGCATGGTTGTTCTTCGTCTGTGTTTTTTCTCTGTGAGGCATGTGAATGCACCCCCCCTGTTTAAAGGGGCTGTGCAAGCGAATGTGGCGCATGGAGTAGATAAGTCGTACTCGTCCCTGGCTGGCGCCACTGTAAAATCAAGAGCTACTCCTTTGACTTAAATCGCTGGCAGATAACTGTCAGCGGGCTTGTAAAGTGTCCTAAGTCGCAACAGATCTCAACAAAAAAAGAAATAATGGTGTTATATAGGAAAGGTTAGATTTGTTGTATTAGAATGCATTATCTAAACAAAAATAATTTTAATGAATTCAGAACTGCAAAATGTAATAACTTGGAAAAAATGTCTAAATATTTTCCGTTTACATTTCCTACTGTTTTTTATTCTTAATTTATACTAAGCTCAACATTTACAATTTATAGAAGTTTTTGTGTTTTGGATTTAGCAAAGCATAATTTTTAAATTGCGTTAAATTTTCTTTCTTATAAATAGAATAAAATTTGATCACAAATACATTTAAATGTGGAATTGACAAAATAAAAAAACAATATGGCATTTTGAATATTTAACAAAGTACAACTTCTTTTATACATTTTAGGTTTAGTAGTTTAATAGCAGATTTTGCTAGCCTGTTCTTACAAAAAGATTAAATACCTGGCAGATATTTTTTTTCTTCATATGAAATATTTTTTATAAAAAAATTATGTAAGATAAAACTTAAATCTCGGTTGAGAATTTCTTGAAAATTTATTTTCCATTATTGAAAAAATTGCATAAGCAGGTTGCAACTTTTTACAGACTTAGCCTTTTCGAAATTTTTTGGAGAGGAATGTGAAAGAAAAGTCATCACCTTCCCTCGTCACAAAGGCAAAAATATTACGATTTTACATTCCAGATGACCCAAGAAGTATCGAGTCAAAGTTAAATACTTTTTAAATTTTTCTGTTGATTTTACTCAGATTCAGTGAATTAATTTTACTGCAGCTTAAAGTGGATATAAGTCATTTTAACACGCTCTTTAATTTGAAAAAATCAACCAAAAATCAAAGCAATTTTTATCTGTTTTCAATTACAATAACTATCTTTATTTGTTCCAAACAGTCCATTAAAAAAATTTAAATTTAGATTCGCGACTTGTAGAACGGGTAGTTATAATAATTATACGGATTTTTTTTAAAATTTTCTAAACATTATCCTGAGTAAGATAAAAAGATAAAAGATAAGATAAAAGAATTTTACTCGTACTCAGGAAGAAGATAACTTTATAATTAATAGTAGCAAAGAAGTTCTGGAATTTCAAAAAAGTAACAATATTAATAAACAATATTTATGATTTTGAAAATTTGTTTACAAATTTACTTCATGAGAAATTAATGGACGCCTATATTTTTATTTGTGAATTTTTATTTTCATCTATATTTTATTTATCTATTTAAATAGAGATTTTATTACAAAAAGCAACTGGCTTGAATTATGTAAATCTAATATTACCGAAAGTTAGATTTTTTATGGAATTAATTTCTATAAACCAGTGAAGAAAATTTCAATGAGAACAACTTTTTCCAAATGCTTTAGCTAATGTTTTTCTACATTACTATGAGAAAATAATAATTAAACACAATTTAATAAATGGTTAGAGATATATCGATGATTTATTTTTGATAAACATACATAATGCTAATGATGTTATTAATTGTTATCTAAAAGAACTGAATTTAAATTAAACGAATGAAAATTAATACAAAGCTACCTATATGAATTTAAAAATATGTAAAAAAAAGTTCTAATGAAAAAAGTCTTGTGGGCATTTATGATAAAGGGGTTGAATTTAATAGAATAGTAATTACCATTTTAATTTAAACTCAAACGTAGTCAAATATTTATTTTTAGATAATAGAATTACAATGGAATAGTAATTATCATTCTAATATAACCTCTAACATAGTCAAATATACATTTTTTTAAATTTAATAATATTAAAAAATTTGTAATTACAAAAACTCAACTGAAGCAACAAATAATCTCATTAAAAATAACGATTTTCTCCAAAAAAACATTACAATATAGAAGTTTTAATAGAAAAATGTTTATTTAATTTCTAACATATATTCTAATACTTTCACAACGAAAGATATACTTTAAAATTTTTCTATTTTCCTACTCAATAGATGGCGCTGAGATTATTCAATTTATTTTATTTCATGACGAAGGATCTTGAGACAACTTTGTACGCATTTTCATCTTTTAAGCGTGGGAAAATTGAATATAATTGCCTGCACGGTTAAGTTTAAATTTCGCTATAAATATTTTCCGTTGCTTTCAGTTTCAATTGGTATATTCTTCGCTTTTATATTTTATTGATGTTATTTTTAGTTTAATAATGATCTTGTGTTAGTAGTTTAATAATGATAATATAGTTGTCTTGCTTAAATTCAAATTTTTTTATTAATTGTATTGCTTATTATTATTAATGTGTTTTACTGTGATTACTTTATTGATATTAAATCTTGCCTTCAAAAACCTTAATTTCTTGAGATTTTTCGGATCACGAGGGTTCAAAACGGGCCGCTCATAGAAAAAGGATACGCGCGGTTTGAATCCCTGCCTGAAGGTGACACTTGATAAAGTCTTCAGAACGGATTCTTCATTTTTATTCCTTTCAATCATTTTTGTTTTTGAAACTTAAAAGATAATGATTTATTTCTAATTTAAATTATGTTATTGGAAATGTTTTAGAAAAATGGAATGTAATGAGTTTATTCCTGAAATATTTGGAATGAAAACCTTTTTTTAACTATTTTATTACCTTATAAAACATACAATGTTGATGCTTTCTGCTAACTAATGTTGTTGTCGTGTCCGTGTTTTTCACGGAAAGGGGGTGCAGTAGCCTCTGAGGGTAAAGACCCCTGAGCACCCAGAGGGCAGAAGTCTGATTTCTAGCTTACACACACGACACAACCCTTTTTAGGGGGTGGTCGAATTCATTCATACATCCGCAAGTCGGAATTTAAATCCAAATCAGAGACCGACTCATCTCTGATTCAGTACCCCCGGAGGTATCGTTTTGTTATGGGAACTTGGAGGACTTTGCAGTCTCGACATATTTAACGTGCCCCAACTGCCATTAGCCAACACGGCGGTCTTTGGCCAAGACGAGGACAGAACCCGCGACCTTTCGGTTACGAGACTGACGCTCTACCAACCAGGCTACCGTGGCCCCAAAAACATCCAATATTGATGTTTTCTGCTAACTAATAGTCTAGGTTTATAGCATTTACCAACAAAATGCTTTCTCGTCCTTAAATATGGTTAAGGTGGCCTCGTGTTAAGGTTTTGGTCTCGAAACATAAGGATTTAAAGTTCGAGATCCAATTTCACCGAAAAACCATCGGGTAAGCGGTTTTGGTACATGTTAAATTCGCCAGGGCCAAATGTCCTCCCACTTTTGTGGTGTGGATGTTTGAAGAAGGGGTGTCAGATCTGGTATTGTTTTCGTCATCTGGCCGACGCTCAAAATTACGAGGTCGATATCAAAATAGCCCTAATGTTACTTGTAAACGAGTAATTAGTATAAAAAAAGTAACTAAATCGTCTTTACATATGCACTATAATTTGTTTTTGAATTTTCATCTTTCCGAGTCTATTTCTTATTTTAGTAGGACTTTAGTTAATTGAATAAGAATTTAACACATACAAAAATGAAAAAAATGAGCTTTATATAAATACCCGATTAATTTATCACATATGCAAAAGCATTTAAGCGGAAATTTATTTATTTTGAATTCTTTGAAATTTTAAATTTTTATCATGATACTTGAAATAAATTGAAATCTTTCAATTGGAATCTCTTCATATTTATCTGCAAAAGAACAAACATTTGTCAGTTTTAATTACATTTATGACTACAAAAAATAAAATTGCAATATTCACTACTAATGTGAGATACTTTTTGAAAATTTAAGAAATTATTCCATAAAAAAGTTTCAATATCCCTTTACAGCACAAGAACTGATAACTTGTTTAAATGAGATGAAAAGCGTTCTCACGCTCGTTTGCTGTTAAGAAAAACCACCAACAGGAAACTGCTTACTGTGACTCAACAAATTTGTTTATTTGGCGAAGAGAAAAAAAAATCATTTGAGAGAAAAAAAAATCGGAAGACAGCAGAAGAACAGCTGGTGCTGAATGAGGAGTGGGTATGGCCGCCACCTTGAACCGTCACTCACGTACGACATGTTCAAAAATAGATCCCTAAAATTTCTGCTCGAATGTGAAAGAGTGAAAAGAAGCGTTTGAAGAATAATTCTTATGACAAAAAAAAAGCATTGAACAACATTTTGTTATAAAAAGGGTTTAAAAAAAAAATTTAACTTCGTAGCATGGTTGTTTACATTGCACATAGTTTTCTTTTGGAGCAATTATGTAGCTAACCAATTAACAACTTGCTAATTCGTCTACTGTTTCTTTAAGGGTTTGTTTTCACTAGTTTTATATTTAATTAAATTAACATTTTGCATTAAATATTCAACGAATGTAGAAAGTAAGAATACTTAATTTGTACATTAATTTCCATATTTAATTCTTAGGATTTTCTTATCCTCAAGAAAATTGATACAGTAATATATTAGTCATCTTTGTGACAAGTCCGTTTTCTAGAATCATCGGTTGCTATAAATTTCATCAGAATATTTTAGGTAATATATGATTGATTATTTTCTAGTATTTAATTAACTTTGAATAAATTTTACTGGTATTTTAAGTTACTTTTAATAAACTTTACTTGTATTTCAGTTACTTTGAATTTGTTGCCTTTCTTAGTAAAATATTTTTAAACTTCAAGTTTTGATAGACATATAACTCAGACTTCTAGAGAAATGTTTTACTGTTCTTTTTATTGCACTGTGCATTTCCATAATTTTATGTCTTTATGCACCCATTTACGATGCGGAAATTAATAGAGGTATTTAAAAATGGAAGTATTTCAAAGATATTTTTTTTTGTATTACTCGATTCTGAAGATAAATCTTAATCATTGTTACTATAAAAATTGTTAAAAGCATGCTTTATTCTGAAACTTACTCAACATGAAAAATAAGCCGCCTTTTCATACGATGGGGAAAAAAATTAGAATGAAATGTAAGCAGCAATAACAACAATGAAACCAATTTGAGTTTCTAATTCAATAATAAAATATGTTTTTGTAAAATATGCTTAAAATATTTTTAATTAATTAAAATATAGAAAAAATTTACCGTAAAGAATTAATATTTAAGAAAGTTTTTTAACTTAGTGTAAAAATCGTTTTTAGGCTGCGATATTTTCAAATATCATATTTAAAAAAAAACTCTCTTTTAAAAAAAATTCATAAATAAAAAAATATCTAAAAAAAAGTGCACATTTCCATTTCCCTAAGCAAACATATGCCAAATTTGGTAGCTATAGGTTTATTGGTTGTCCGATTTAGAGCCAATACACGCACTAATTTTCCATTATTAGTAGTAAAGATAAGTTTATCGATTCCGAGTAAAATGACTATGTAATTTGTTTATTTCAAGGATTTCATTCTTTATTATTTTGAGTTTTTGGTGAAAAAAAAGGCTTAATGAATGCAAAATAAGGCCTAGAATATTTAGGTATGGGAAATCCTTTCTCTGAAGAGAAATGAAAGCGAAAAAAATAGAGCATCCTATCATTTGAAGAAATTCATGTCATAATGCTACAGACATGTTTTGGATTGTAATTTAAAATGACTAATTTTTTTTTAACTGATAAAGGTTTTCATTCCACTTTTTAAATGAAATATTTTAAATATAGTATATCTCTGTATTTTTTAAAATATAGATATTCTTATAATGACATTTTTTCCTTTGAATTATTTTAAAAATTGCCATATTACAATTCTTTGATTGTATAGTTTCCCGTTGTAAAAAAATAGAGTATAGTTTTATTGGAAAACGATCTTTCCTGTTATCGTAGTGAATTAAAAATGGTGCTTCTGGTGGGTTTCTCTGAATCAGAACCCGGTGTCATGGGTCTTGTACTCAAACCAAGTTTAGTTTAGTTATATTAATGTCCTATTTTAAAAACAACACTAGGGCTATTTTAAAAAGGACCATGAAATTTGGAACCGATGTCACATGGTGAGGACAACATCTGAGCTTGTACACTTTTCTCCAAACTTCCATACCACATCAGTGGGAGGACGTTTGGTCCTAACGAATTTAACGAGCACCAAACTCATTTACACGATGGTTACACGAATCTGAGCGTTTCACGGTTTTATCTAAATTTTAGGATTGAATTTGGAAAGGGAGCAATTACACCTTTATTATGAAATAAGCAAGAAATGTTAAGGGAAATCACTTCCTTTAAATTAAAGCAGAATTGTTAAAAGTAATATTTTGTGAGTATATAAATGTTGCCTTCGATCTGACAATATGAAATACTCTAAGTTGGTGCATAATTTATTTTATGTGTATTTTATCTTACTTATTTGGACGACTGAGCAAAATGAATAGCTTGAAAACAATTCTGGAGTTTCATTTTTCTATTCAAATACTAGCCGCCTTTGGCGACCAGCTGGTCCACCAGGAGTAATGCGTTCTAAAATGTTCAATTAAATACTTATGTGCCTTGTTCTCTTTATAACTTCTCAGCCAAATATATTTAAACTTCGATAGTCAAGTAATTCATATTATTATAGAAGCCTTACGATTATTTGTTAATTGCATTATATATCTCTCTGATTCGCAATAAGCTGTCATGGAATTATGTCGAAAATAAAGCGAAAAAGAAAAAAAGAAAGAAAGCGAATAAAATTTTTTAGAAAAATAAAATTTTTTTAGAGAAATAAAAAAAAATTCAAAGAAAGCGAAAAAGAGGAAAAAATTATTGAATTAATGATTCAGATATTGCATACGATTATAGAAATATACTATTAAGTCGGAATTTCAATGCATATCCTGTCTAAATTCAATCAGGTTTACCTTAAAGATAGAAGATTTGTTGAATTAATTATTTAGTTATTGCAAATGATTATAGAAACCTTTGCTTTGCATTTATTTTTTTAGAAAATATGACATTTTATATTTTTTTTGTTTATCCAGTCACGTGCTAAAATTTGCATTTCTTTAGATTTAATTTGCGATGATAATTGCTTTCTTTTAATTTAAACTTCCGTCATTGTTTTTTTTATTTTATCCAGTAACGAGCTAAAAAAAAGCATGGTTAAAATATTTCTTTGAAAATTTGTTAAAAATAAAAGCTTAAGTTATACATTAAAACACTGATACCATTAGAAGACTAATTTTTTTATCTTTAAATTTATGTAAAAAGTATGTTTGTGCGATAATATTTTCGGAAATTATAGCGGAAAAACGTCGAAATTTCGCTTAAATTTTAATTAATTCAAATTCTAATTAAAAATTCGAAAAAAGGGCTTATAGGTGCACATTCCTAACCTCCAAGGTATCCATGTACCAAATTTGGTGGTTGTAGTTCTAACGGTCTGGCCTGTAGATCGCCAACACACACACATTGAGCTTTATTATAAGTATAGATTACATGTAGCAACATTTAAAAATACAGTAGATTTGAATTTCACTCCGAAAAATTCAACGAACATTGTTTGCATAGAAGTTTAATGTAATGACCTTTCTTTTCTTTATTGATATTTCTGATTCAGATACATTTTGTAAAGATAAACTGGCAACTTTTAATATTTGTCCATTATGAGTAAAATGAAATATATGCATCTAATTATTTATTCTTTAAATCAGATCAAATTGCTTTAATATTTTTGTTTAAACCCGTTATTTCATTGTTCTCGCTATTATTTTCACTTATTTTGTCTCTGATTATAAAAAATTAGTATTAAACTTTAAATGGATAGAGACTGGTAAAACAATTTTATATTTCTCAACCGATGTTAAAAATGTGAAAATATCATTGTCTGGAATAAAACAAGTTTTCTAATTTAAGTCAACGTTTTCATGAGTATTGCCTCTACAAGATACTTTCTCGTAGAAATTTTAATAAAGAAAAGGATATGGAGTAGAGGGGGGGGGGCTTATTTTATTATTTATTTCAATGTGAAAAATAATCTGAGATTATATAACATAATGTGAAAAAAACGTGCGATCGTATAACATAATACAAAGAGCGAATGGATTAGTGAAGAGTTTAAACGATTTCAACAGTATAGCTTTGTGCTGACTAACTTCAACAAAACGACAAAACTTCAAAAGAAGAAAAGAAGCGAGACAAAAATATTGTGTAGTTGCCATATGATTACTCAACACGATTAATTACAAACAGATACATGAAGATGATATCCAGTTACCTGAAGGACAGAAAAATGCGTAAAATCTTGTACTAAAGATTTAAAAAAGGCAGATATAGAGACAGCTGTTTATTAATCAATCTTTGAAGAGTACCTCAATGTGTTTACTCAATGCAAGTTAGATGATGACATAATGTAGAACATGTTTTCATAAATATTGTTGACATTAGAATTAATATTTTGCCTAAGAATTGTTCAAAAATCCCGATAAACAATTATTTTTCATCTTTTAACAATAAAAAAAGGATTATTTATGTTAGTAAAATATTTAAATGACTTCATTAGAGCTGTTAATTAAATTAATCCCTTATAAGAGATAATTCGGGGGCATTGACAAATAAAAAATGTTAAGGTTATATCATTATGTTGATGTAAATACTAAAGCTTTAAAAGCTCGTTGATTCGTCGCTTGATTTATGAAATAAGGGGTAGTAAATATGCTTTCCAAAAATCGCTCTGGGGAAATAGAAAATGGTAAGCATATTTACCACTGAACGTTAAGGGTAAAAAATATTGAATGCTCAGTAGTAAATATACTTATTTCTTAATTTAGGTAATTTAAAACAATTTTATACAGTTTTTTAGCTATAAATCACGTAATTGTTTCTAATTAAAATTCAGTAATAAAGATTAAAGCTCATTTTGCATTTGTTAAGTTGGCTAGGCAGACTGCGTAAAGCATTCCAATTTGACGAAATTTTTTAATAACATCTTACCTACGTTTTGCATTAAAAAATAAACTAACATTTTGTAAATTATAATATTTAAATAATAAATTCTTCAAAAATAAAGTCAAAATATGTATTAAATCATTAACTGGAAAATTCCGAATTTTAAGAAATTCCAAATGCATCAGCAGTTTTTGTTCATTTTTTAAAAATATATTGAATTTAAATTAAATAAATTCAATAACAAATAATGATAATTAAATATTAGAATATCTCGGATAAAAGGAACGCAACACCGTGCCGTCTCATTTCTGAAAACTTTTAAAAGGAGTTAAAATGTAACTGAAATGTTGAAACTGAATGCCGGTGCTAAAACCATTATATCATGAATGGAAAGTGGTAAGCATATTTATCCCTTTTGAATTTAAATTTTCAACTATATACTTAATGTATTTCTGAGCTATTAAGATATCTGAATTGAATTTTCAGCATCTAATTACCGTATTTATCATTTCATATATCATATTATATTTTTTAAATCCTCATGAAAAATCTTTTGCAAGTAGTAAGAATATATAATAGAAAACTATAAAGGGTTAAACAACAAAGGAAATTTTACTATAGATCATCTTTCAGGAATTTGACTTAAAATTAATTTCAAAAATTCTAACATGATATTTTAAGCTCATGTGAATTAATATAGCTTATCTTACTAATCCCCTCCGATTAAAGAAAGTTTTGTATAGATTTACAGTCCTAAAACACAGTAATATAACTTTTATTAGAAAACGAACTCACATTTCAAAGATTCTCTTTCTTAAATATTATTCGTATATAATTAAATGGAGAAAATTAGGTTATATGAAATAATTATCCTTTTTTTATATCAGGTTTGGCTATATTTATCACTGTAGTAAAATGCATCAATACATCAACAATTAGAGAATAAACTCATAATTCCTTTTCTTAACCTCTTTGCCCGTAAAAGATGCGTGCATTTATTTATAGCATTTTCACAGTTTTAATCAATATGTAAGTATTCATAATTTTTATAATGCTATACAAAGAATTAATACATATCTCCTTTCTATAATTTCTCAATTTAATCAAAAAAATTCTAAAATTAAAGAACTTATCGAATTTCAGTGAAGGGGTTAAAGAATATTAATATGTACGTACAGAGAATGAATTGGGTTTTATGAAATAATCATCTTTTTTATATATATAACAGGCTCTGATAATATTTTGACAAATTTTTTCGAGTACAATTAAAAATATTTATTCGATTCAATATTCTTAAGTGGATAAAAAAGTTTTAAGTCCCACAGGAATATTTTTGACAGAGTACATGTTAATTTATTCACTACACAAATAATTTTAAAAAATTAATTTAAAACCAAGTTGTCTTAAATTGTGAATTATTTCCCAATTTGCAGTCGAACGAAACAATATTAGAATAAGAAAACTTTTTCATGGAAATATTCTTTAAAATATTCGGAGATTACTGCATGGCTATATGAAACTGAGTTCACTTTTGTTAATCTTTAATTGCTGATTAAATTTTTTATATGTTTTTATAACTACAGAAAAGATTATTATAAAAGATTATTATCATTCATCTGTAAACTTCTCATGTGGAAAAAAGTTGTAAGATCGCTGTAAAAAACAACCCAATTCTTCTCCTCCGCCGGTAAAGGCTGCATGAGGGAAAGCACGTTTTACAGAAAGTTATTAACGTTAGCGACCCTGCAGTAGAAAATAATACTAATGTCAACAAAATTAAAATGTTTGATGTTAAAATGCAAAGGTATGAATTGGATATATAAAACAGTTATCAGTAAACTATAGAAATGTATTATAAATGATGAATTCTATGTAATGTATAAATGCTAATACATAAGAATTCTAAGTAATGTATTATGTAGAGTTAACCTAAAGAAATTTCTACTGTTTCATTAAATTTTCCTCAGAAAAAAACAGAACACTGCTTGCATTCTTTCATTCTATTCCTTACTAGCCGCCTTTGGCGACCAGCTGGTTCACCATGAGTAAAGCGTTCTAAAATTTTCAATTAAATCACATATTCATTAGCCTTGAAGTAATTCCGGGCATTGATTGACCTGAAATTAGTATTTTCTTTAGTATGATGGACGGAAAGTTCTAAAAGTACACCTTTTCCTAATAATGTTCTTTAATTTTATAAATCAGTCAGTTTTAACCATCGGTTACGCTTCCAAAATATTAACAAAAATTTCGATGATGTTGCCAAAATATTAAATATGTTTTTTTAAAGAAAGCGAGAAAGGGAAAAAAAGTATTAAATTAATGATACAGATATTGCAAACGATTACATAAATATGCCATTCAGTCGGGATTTCAATGCATATCCTGTCTAAATTCAATCAGGTTTACTGTAAATAAAGAAGATTTATTGAGTTAATGATATAGATATTGCAAACGATTGTAGAAACCTTTGCTTTGCATTTATTTTTTAAAGAAAATATCACATTTTATATTTCTTTTATTTTATCCAGTCACGTGTTGAAAGTTGCATTTCTGTAGATTTATTTTGCGATGATAATTTTTTTTTATTTCAACTTCCGGCATTCTTTTATTTTATCTAGTCACGTGCTAAAAAACATGGTTAAAATATTTCTTTAAAGATTCGTTAAAAATAGAAGCTTCTGTTATACATTAAAGCACTGATACCATTAGAAAGCTAATTTTTTAATCTTTAAATTGATGTAAAAATCATGTTTATGCGATCATATTTTCGGAAGTTATGGCGGAAAAACGTCGAAATTTCGCTTAAATTTTAATTAATTCAGATTCTAATTAAAAATTCGAAAAAAGGGCTCCGAGGTGCACATTCCGGACCTCCAAGGTATACATGTACCAAATTTGGTAGCTGTAGGTCCAACGGTCTGGCCTGTAGAGCGCCAACACACACACACACACACACACACACACACACACATTGAGCTTTATTATAAGTATAGAAGACTACAAAGTTGAATACACATAGATATATAAATAGACATTTTTTTCACTGGGAAGTTTTTTGTACAGACTTTGAATATAAATTTCAAATTTGTATTTTTGAAAATCAATAAAAACATCGATCAAAACTAAAACTTTTAATACATTTCATAACATTTTGCACCTTTTTTCGCAACTTTGTAATTTACAGTATATGTCTATGATCAATATTTACCAAATAATGTGCACTATAAAACTGTTAAAAGTGGCAAATCAAGTAAAGAGGAAAATATTGTGTTTTGCAATATTCTTTTAAAGATACTTAAATTCTTTTACCTTAATAGATACTTGTCAAAAAATTTTATAGTATAAAATCACTGGTGGAGAATATTTCTCTCTTGTGTCGCGCTGTAGATTGACTTATTTTCTTGCTCCTTTTCTCTAAATTTTAAGTCTCACGAGGGCAAACAAATCAAAGGTTTTTTGGTTTTGGTTATATTAACGTCCCGTTTTGAAGCAATTCTAGGGCTATTTTGGGACTGACCTCGTAATTTTGAACCATGATCAGATGACGAGGACGACACCTGAAATCGCACCCCCCTCTCCACATCACACCACAACAGCGGGAGGACGTTTGGCCTGACAGATTTAAGAGGCAAGAAATCCCCTCACACGACGGATCTTCGGTGGAATCGAGTCTCGAACCTGAAACCCTTCGGTTCAGAAGCCGAGACCTTACCACCAGGCCACCGCAGCCCCAACAAATCAAAGGTTAAATATACAAAAGTGTCTTCTGTCTTCGGCCACGAAACTGCTTTGTGTGTGTGTGTGTGTGTGTGTGTGTGTGTGTGTGTGTGTGTGTGTGTGTGT
>JAPMOQ010005854.1:4850575-4883798 GCA_026543055.1 Argiope trifasciata
TGTGTGTGTGTGTGTGTGTGTGTGTGTGTGTGTGTGTGTGTGTGTGTTACATTTTTAGATTTTAGGGCTAAAACTTTAATCAATTCTTTTTCATATAATTAAGAATTCTTGTAGCTTCAGTTTCACCGAAAACTAAAAATAACAGGCTGCTTTTCGCATAGGTAATTTTCTTGAAGCTATTTCAAGTTAATAGTTTAACTTACAGAATGAAAGGATTAATTTCATATAGGACAGTTTTTCTAATATTTATCAACGACTTTAAAGCTCTAATAAATTATTAGAATCATATTATAATGAAAATAATTGTGCAAAATTAAGAAATCAACAGCATATATACATCTTATAAATCCTTGAGGTTATCAAAAATAGAATATAACATTCTGAAGGACAGTAAAAGTCTTGAATATAATATTCTATTTCTCAGAATGTTACGTTAAGGGGGAACTTATATATTTAAAGGGAAGCAATTTAAAAGAATAAATATTGAAAAAAGAGAGCGTCTATTATCCACAATATAATATTCGTACGTGTCCATATCAGCTGTTCATAATATTTTGCTAATTTAACCAATTTTTGAAGAATTTTCGAACTCTTTCCTGTTACATTTGAAGCATTCTTACTATTATAGAGAATTTTCTTCTTTTACCATCATTATGAATAATTTTTATCAATTAAATATAAGCAGATAAATGAATAAGCTTTTTTTCATGAAATTTAAAATACCAAGTATACATTTTTTCTATCATCTATCTCAGAATTTTTTTAAACTGTCGCTTACTAATCAATACATATACAATTTTTATTGCTTAGAAAAACATAAATATTCTTGCAAAAATTTCAACACAACTCTAAAAAGAGTAGACATACATTTATTGAAAATTTTAAAACATATAAGACTATATAAAATTTTCCAAGTTTCAATATTCATAAATTTATCTAAAGATTTAATATAAAAACGTTGAATTAGAAAATGTTTTTTTTTTCTAAAAAATCACCTCAGAAAAAAAATTATCTTTACATTCCCTTTTGAGTGTACCTCATCCCTCGAATTTTATATCCTTCTATAATTTTCCTGCTTAAAAAAAGATGAAAAACTCCAGTGAGGTTTATTTCACTATAACTAAACAAATATGATAATTGTATTATGTAATTGCATTCATTAAATATTAAAGAAATCAAATTTAATAACATCTATCTTCCATTATATATTTTAGTGAGGATTTTAAATGCAGATTCGAATTTATTAAGTAAATTGTGTTCCATTTTCACAAATTAATTGCCATACAATTATGGTTTAACTGAATATGCATACATAAATTCTATAAAATTAAATAAGGTTTAATAATTATTAATTTATAACATAATGTTTAAAACATCAAAACTCTTGAATATATCAAATTATTTAGGATCTATCCTCTTAAAAACTTATAAACCGAAATAAAAAGCTGAATTCTCAAAATCTGATCTATTGTTATAACATTCAGGCCAGTAATTATCGAAATATGGGAGGTTAAATTATTCTAAAACTTCTATTGTTTCACCACTTTTACTCAACAATTTCAATTCAAATTTTTAACATGTTATTTTTGCATTTTGTAAACAACAAATGTATCTATTTTCCAATGAATAACAAAAGACTTCCGCTCCTTTAACCTTGCCCACACGTTTCGAAAGAACAAACATAATTGAGACGACTCCTGCGTTCAAACCGATTAACACCAACGTCGTATTTTTAGCGTTCACATATCCTCCCCGATTCCACTTCCCATTGAAAACACAAAGCAGATACCACTGACGTCACACAACGGAGCCTTGTGTTTACACCCACCAGACGGCGCTCACTGTCAAAAGTGACACAATCCACAACAGCAAGCACGGATCGTCCATCTGTCAGCCAATGGGTAGGCTTTGAGACAAAACAGCGCTTTTTAAGAGGCCCCTTGCTCAGAGGCTTGAAGATTTCCAGGTTTTCCTTTTAATTGCTGAGTTATAGAAGTGCTAAATATTTCTAATGCGCATTTTAAGTTGGCGTGTAACGTGGATTTATGAATAGTTTGTAACAGTAATTTGGCATCAGAAACACTGTTATTTAATTACAATGGGAATGCTCGAGCCAATTATGATGATTCAGAATGTTTGCGATGTCAAGAGCTGAATGCTGTATTTGACGTTGGAAGTAGAACTAGTAAACTATTTTCTTAATAGGACAATAAATACCTTAGTTTTATTAAGCCGTTCTGACATTCTTTTTATATTACCATATAATTGCAAGATTGTTTAATTAAATTTGAAATGAGAAACAACGTATATATTGTTAAGTAGTCTTCTACAAAGGTCTTTGCTTCCTTCTAATAGGCTTTTTCTGAAAAAAAAATGTATTCACTGTTTTTCTTAATTATTCTTCTCTGGAAGGTATTGTTATTACCTTTTGATATAATCTAGGCATTCAAACTACAACATAAAAAAAAATGCTTTGGAAATAAATGCCATTAAAGAAGTAATCTCTTAAACCCTTTTTACGTTTTCAACAATGCAAAGATCGCTTTAATCGATTATATTCAGAATCTTTAAACTTATTTAATTATAGAAAGAGCATAAACTCCAGGTGAATTATTTTAACCGTATGCTATTAAGTAAATGAAATCCAATTGTAACGATTTCCCTTCGACTTCGAGAGAATCTATCACCTCCTGTTTTATTCCTCTGCCATCTATAAGTATGTAGTTTGTATAGCGGAAGTGGAGAAAGCATATGGAAAATGATAGCAAATCGTCAATTTTTTCACGGCAATCTGGAAATGTGATTGCTTTCCCATGACTTCCGAATGCAGCTGCGTGGTATGTCTCAGCTTTGCTCTTCTTAATAAAGGATGTTCCAAAATTAGAGCAAGGTTTCAATTTGACATTATTCATGGAATAAAGTGCGGACAAACGTATTTTCATTATTGAACAATATTTCAAAAATAATGAAAGTCTGGAAGCCACAGTTCGAAAAATGGGAGAATTAGCCCCCTAGATCGTGTAATTTAACACCATTGCAGTCATTTCGCCTTTCGGGATAGAGTTCATATTTTTCTGGACATTGTCAGCCCAGATCAGGGATGGTGAACCAATGGTACGTGAAACAATATTTTAGGCAAGCCACCGATCAAAACGGTTTACATTTTAGATCAAAATAACAAAGTTCACTATAAAGTATTACGAATAAACACGTAAAATTGGTCGCCCTAATTTAGTAATTTAATATATAATTCCACTATCTGCATCAGATCATGTATTTGATTGAAATGTATCAGTTCCAAAATTTAACTTCGAATCTTTTCACAGGATATTGCATGGAATCATCTCTAGGAGCTAATTTATTTGTTAAAGTCTTGCCTTAGTTGCGTAATGTTTTCAAAGAGATTTTCTTAGTTCAAAGAATCATTGGAAACACTCAAGTTTTTTATGTACCCTAATGTGACGTCATTTTATAAACTAAACTTTTCCCAATTTGATTATTTGAAAATTGAAGAATTTGAAATGCAACTGATTGATTTCCAATTTAATTCAATATGGATTCAAAAATTTATTGAAACAAGGAAAAGGTTGGAATTGATTGAAAAAGAAAGATTAACAAGCAATATAAGTAAAAATGCCAATAACGAAACTTTGCAAACAAGAAATTCTATTCCATACTCATGTACCTGTTTGAAGAAGGTGGCTTATACTATTTTAACCATATTTTCATCTACCTAGAGAGTCATTATTTTTAGAGATGAATGATATTAAAGATTCGCTTAAAAACTGCTTGACAGATGACTCCAACTAAGCTTGCATTCCGCTAAAAATAACATCTTACAACCATGATATAAGTTATTTGTCATCTAATATGCAACAGAAGTCGCACTAATGTTACTTTAGTTTGAATTACACTTGTAACTAAAACGTTTACCACTATATAATACAAAATGTATTTTTTTAGCGAATAAAGAGTTTTGAGTTGTTAGAATTTAGTTTTATTATTTTTCCTATAATCACGTCAAAAATATTTAACGGCACATCTATACCTCATTAAACCTTTCTTTAGAAAAAAAGCACTTTGATCCATAAAGGTTCTCAAACCTTGGTCTAGATTTGTTTAAAAGTACAGTTGTGCTGCCAGGTTTTTTTTTAATTTGTTCAACCATACACCAATGTTACTTACAAATGAATTAAGAAAAGAAAATGGAATTTAAAAAATTGGTACCAATATTTAAAACAAAAGTGAAAGGTATGGAAAATTGCCTAAAATCAGCGAACGCAATGCTCAATCAGTTGAGCATTTCAAAGCCTCTTCTTAATAACGTTTTTAAAAAAAAAATTGGAGGGGGGGGGGGTAAGAAAGTGATACAATAAATGTTAATAATTATCACGGGAACAAATGCGCAAAAAAAAATTATCTGATGAACGCCTAAGCTATCAAACTCTTGTCCCTTTGAAACGCGATGTGTAGCATCATTCATTAAATTAAAAACGTTATAGGTATGAGCAATGTATAAATGAATTTTTTAAGGAATAATTTAGACAAACAACAATTAGTGTTCTTTTTTAATTATTGTTTTTGAAATGAATTAAAGATAGCTTTATAAAATTACTGATTTAAAAAAAAATTTCGTTCTTTTCTTTTGATATGCTGAAAATATAGTTGTTTTTATCCATTTCGATTATTGTATTCATTTGGTTAATGTTCCCAAAACTTTTAAGCCCTAAAGTGATAACATTAAGTTGCAACTACTGTATTTAATTTTCTGAGTATTGAAAAAATATCCTGTTATATTCTTCATTTTTATTATTATTTTCTTATAACATATAATTGTTTTCATTTCCTTAAAACCTCTAACTATTTTTACTTTATTATAACTTTTTAACTAGAAGACTTTTATTTTATACCTCTTTTTAGGCAAATCTTTCAATCTTTAAAAAAAATTTGTCCCTTAATTGGTACTTTTTTTCAATCTTTTTTAAGTCAAAAATCCAATAATATAGCTATTTTAGAACATTCTTCAAAAAATTCATTCTGAACATAATAATCTTTGAAATATTTTTACATCAAAGAGGCTTAGGTAATAATAATTTTTAGCTATTCAGAAGAAAATTAAAACATATTAATTTAAAAAATAAATATCAAATTGAGTGATACGTGTAAAAATGTAATTCTCTTTAAAATTGAGATGGTTAAAGTATAACCATAGATATTGGTTTAATGGTTTAAGCATTGTTAATAAATGCAGTATATTTTCTCACCTGATTCTGGATTCCTGGTTTCATATCAAAGAGCACATTTTGAATATTGCTTCAAGAGACTTTGTGAATTGATGTTGTTATTTCTTCTCTTGAATCCTAACTAAACGCAAGAAAATTAAGCAAAAAATTTTGAGTGAATAAAAAACATCAAAATGCAGACAAATAGAACAAGAACAATAAAAACATTCTTTTAAATAAAAATTAATTTATTACTTTAAATTGATGTTGATTTGCGACTTTATGGTCTCTTCTTTAGATACTGTGCCTCGAATATTCCTATGATCCTCCTAAAGAGGATCTATTAAAGAGATTAATACGTTCATTCCTTTCTTTTTGTTAAATAATTGCATTTAAATGTTCCATTTCTTAATTTATAGTTCTAAACTTCGATAATTTCAAAAGTATTGAATTAAAGAAAAACAAAATCGGGAAACAAATATATGAAAATATGCAAGATTTAATATAAGTGCCGTGCAGTAAATTACATGAAAAAACTAATGAAGACTAGAATCTCTAATTCGAAAAAACAAAGAACCATATTGTTGCTTATGGCACTTTATAAACCAGCTGATAGTTATATGTCGGCGATTTATGTAGAGTGAGAGTCTCTTGCTTTTTCAGTCGTGCCAACTAGGGACAAGAATATGACTTAGCTATTTCATAAGTCACATTCGCTTGCACTTTCTCTTTTTATAGAGGGAACATTCAAACACCTCACAAATAGAACACAGGGGAAGAACAACTATGTCCGAACCGAGATGCCCAGATCACGGTTAAAATGCTCTACCCTTAGGCTAGAAAGCCGCTTCCAAGAATTTTGATCTATTTATTTACTTTGCTCTTAATTATGTAGAAGACTGCCCGCACTCAATAAATATAGTTAATATCATCAAACACGCATATATACAGATGGAATTTATTAAGCATTGAGATTTATAGTTTCAAAATAAATATTTCTAAAAAAATTTAATGCATGAAATTCAGAAAAAATATACTGCAATAAATTTAGAACCACAGAAAAGTTTTTTTTTTAATTTTAAAAGAATTTGATAATTTTTAGCCGTGATGTCAGGGTTTAAAAAAGTAAAAATCTCAATTAATCTTTAATTAGAAATATATATTTTTTAAATTTTAAATATCCTTTTATTTCTGTGCTCATGAAGTAATTTCATGAATTGAAGGTCAAATTTGTTAGCTCTGGGCCTCATGATGTATTAGCTGGAATATTTTGAGCTATATTTCGCTCGCACCTATCACATGAATCTATTTATAGATAGTGTGCCATCTTACAGCCATATCATGGTAAAATTAATCGAATTTAATTTATCTTTTATATATAAAGAATAAATCTATATTATGTATCTTTGAAAAAAAAACTGAAAAAAGAATTTCCATTTTAGAAAACTTTTACCAATTTAAAAATAATTCATATTTTATTGTCTTTTTAAGGTTAAAAAAAATCTTTTCATATTAAAATAAAAGAAAGGGAATCTTTAAATGAAGTCGAAAATAGTCTTTGATTTATTTTTACCACATATTTGTTTTTAAAAATAAGTTAAGAAAGTTTTTTTTCCTTTTAAATATCCTACTCCAATGACATGGATATTTTTAAGTTGCTATAGAACTTAAGAAAAGCTAAGAAGGAACTTCTCTTAAATACCACAAATCATTTGAAATAAATTATTTAAATTAAATTTTTTAAGAAATTTTTTTAATCTTTAAGATGTGAAAACTGTGTCTCATTGATTATGCTAAAAAAATGGAAATTTTTTTGATAAAAAAAATATATTAAAATAAGAATGGAGAATAAATAAAATAAGAAACAAAAATTTACATTTTTTAAAATTTTCAGCTAAGCATAGGGAAATAGCGTGCAAAATGCTTTGCTAAATAGTTCAATATGTTATCGTTTTCATAAATTAAAGTTTAACATAAAGGTAATGGATAATTTTCCGACTGCTTGGCGAGAAAAAAATAGCACCATTTATCTTTTCAGTCAAAAGCAAAACTTTCATTGCCATTTAATTTCTGTGCTTTCTCCCTCAAAAGAAATTATTCTTCTGACAAACTCTGAAGAACTTTAATGATTTCTTCGGCGCATCATCACACTTGACAAATGCGAAAAGTCAGAGCAACAAACAAATAGTATAAGTTAAGAAAAAAAATCAGTAACTGTACTAAATAATGCAAAGAAAAAATTCTACTCATTCGCCTCAACAACTAATTGCAGGTGGCACTTTCAGAGGGAAAAAAAATTGGCAAAAACTTTCTTCCAAACCTTGTCATAACCAGCTGCTCTAAAACTTTTTTTTAACAAAATGCCTTGCGGGTTTGAAAAAAATGGCGTTATTACATCCTTTCTCCAAAATGTAGCTAGTGTGGAAAAAGGGGTGAAAAAATATATCTCATAAAAAGTAACCTTTTTATACTCTTGTAAACTCGTTATCAACTGCAAATTTAAGCTTCATTTAACTTTCCGTGGAGCATTAAAAGTAATGTTTAAATAATAAATAGACTTGTGCATTGTAGAAGGGGTAAGGGAATGCTCTCCCCCGTTCAAATGACAACCACAACTTTTCCCTTATCGAAGCTCCAGATTTTCGGTCGGATATTAATTGATAGAAGGGTGGCAACACCAGATGCAGTTTATGGCCCGGAGTAAATTGATTAGAAGTTTAGAGAAGAGGAAAAAATGCAGTTTGGAAGATTTTTTTCCCGGGTACAAAATGTGATTTTTTATTATGTTTTCGTCCGGTTTCTTTGCGATTAAAAAACAATCTAGAATTTGTTTGCTAGTGACATATATGTACAATATAATAAACTATTCTTTGCTAGTTATCTCATTACTTGGGAAAGGCTTATCCAAACTTTTGCAGAAGAAAAAAGAAAATGGAAATTTTTTTTAATAGTGGCTGAACACTTTTTTTTCTTCATTACTAAAAATAACTCTTTAATACAAAGATCTTATTGTTTCATAAAGCGCAAAGAACTTTAACAACATCCGTCTCAAATATTTTAAAGAAAATGTTTGTTAAGAAATAACTCTAAATAAACTATAAAGTTAAATCACTACTAATTCCATTGTATTCTAGATTTTATATATATATATATATATATATATATATATATATATATATATATATATATATATATATATATATTTGAATAGGAAGCTATATATTTTTCATTTCCTACTATAAGTTCCATATATATATCTTGCTCAAATGTTCAATCATTAATAAAATACTTTTTATTCATCCACTCGAGTTCAAATACATTTTTTAAACTTGTGGTGGGTGGTACTCGATGTTAATACATTTTTTTCAAATATTAGTTCATTCATTGAATTTAATTAATGTTTAATACTTTAAATAGAGTTGTAGAAGTTTGTGATGAAAATTGAAATTAACAGGCAGTAGCTCAATCGATAAAAGGCAAGAATTTCAGTATTTTTCTGGTGAAGGTAAAAAATGTGAATTCAGTTCTTACGAAAATCAATTGTTTCTTGATTATAATTTTTTTGAGAATTATTCAATAAAAAGTAACTAAAATTTAAAAAAAAAATCTTTTTTGACCTAAATATTAATTGAATTTAACGATATTTTTTATATTACTTGTTTCATACAACTCTGAATCAAATCAAGCTTATAAATCTTTCGAACAAAATCGCTTTCTTTTTTTTTTCTTTACTTTTCTTTTCTACTAGTTTCTTTTCCCAAATTGAGACAAATGCCTTTCATAACGTTACTTATTGGAAATGTTCGTTATTCACTAGAGAAAAAGCGAAATTTAAGAATGATTTCATGTTTTACAAGAATTATTCTATTCACATGGGAAGTTAGAAAACATATCTGATAAAATTTTATACTTTGTAGTTTATTTCCTACGAAAAATTATGGGTTTTGCATACGACAAAAAGTTTTACTATAAGGTAAATATGGTAGTTATTTAGTTGACATTTAGTGAACATTTAAATAATTCGCTACTTCCGATTTAAAAAAATATATATTTGGAGCAAGTTTTAGAAAAAAAAATTGGAAAGTTATTGTACTATCAAACCTTTTCGACAAATTTTAGCAAATTTTCAACCAGACTTTGAAACAATACTGTGACTTTTTAAATAATATTGAAAGGTACTTTTATTAATAATTTATTTTAAAACACTAACATAATCAATTCATACTGATCTGGAGCACATTAAATGCGCCACTATATGCGCCAATGGATTTTAATTTAATATTTAATCCGTTTCTCATCATTCAGGAAGAAAATCGACATAAAAACGAAGCTTGGCAAAAGATAATATTCAATTAAACTTTCTTATATACAATTTCATTAATCATGTAATTTTTCATCAAGAAACTTTTTTTGAATGAACTAGCAAAACAAATTTAATCTAACTATCAAACTAAAATTATTACTATTATAGTTTAAATATTAATCCATATCTTTATAATAATTACTATTAATTACTATAAAGATATGGATTAATATTTTATATCAGATATATTTTTCCTCTTGAGAATTTTAGGTGAAAAAAATTTTGAACTTCTTATATACATTAATGTCTTAGGTATGAATATTATCAATAGTATAAAACAAAAATTGTTAAATAATCTGAAATTGTTAGAATCAAAATTTATTTGTTTGAAAAATTGAGTTTTAAAGATCCTTGCCATTTTGGCAAGGAACATTAAAGTTTGATTTTCCTTGTCCATCTTTCTACATTAAAAAATATATTATTTGTAATTTTTTTATTGAATTGAAAATGCGAATGACTACATTTTTCGGCGTAAAGTTTTATCAACATGGCGAAACATGACTAATTATTTTCAAATATTTCTTTTCATTCGCAATTTTTTTTCGCTCCTAACATTTAATATTTCCTTTATTAATATGGCAACAGTTTATATTCCCTTTATTATAGTTTTACATTTATCAATTTTTCTTTATTAATTTAGTTATTTCTTACTCCCTAATAGCTGACAAACAAATTTTTTAAAAATTCTTAAATTGTCATTGGCAATGTAGTACTTTCTTTTACATTTATCCATTTTTCTTTATTGATTCAATTATTTTTTTCTCCCTAATAATTGACAAACAAATTTAAAGAAAATTCCTAAATTGTCATCGGCAATGTATAACTTTCTACATCTTAATATGCCGAACTCAATACTTTTTTTGCATTCTATTTTTGGGTGTGTGTTGTTGTTGTTTTAATTTCAATTATAATATTTCAATTAAATTTAAAAATTCAAAGAAATTATTATTAGAAATTATGAAATAATTAATGAAAGACTTAAGGCTTCTGATTCGGGAATCACGTATTAAATCCAAAGTAAACCCTATTCATCGCCGGCCAGCCATTTGACCGTCCCTTCTGTCACTCCCACGGAAATCGGTCTGCCCCAATTAATCCAATACCTTAAGATAAAACCATTAATAAGTGAAACCATCATATGCAGGAAGGCTCGAGTTGTGTGGGGGCGGCTGACATTTGGCGCGCATGTGGCGGCCATATGCGCTGCAGGGCCCACATGCGCTTCTCAGGGTCGCAGTCATTTACACACCCGCACGATTAGTTCCTCATCGTCACAGGATCCTATCACCGGAGGGAGAGAGGATATATTCTTTATTTCCATTTCGTAAAATTTATTAATAATGCCAACAATAACATACCTTAAATGATATTATGGAAATATTGTTTGAATAAAATATTCAAATATATTGATGCTTTTGAAATTACAAAATTGAGGTATATTGGATTAAATTTTGGAAATATTATTTAATAAATTTTATTGGAGAACTAAATATTTGTTTAAATGGCAACAGTAAAATATCTAAGCTATGAGATTGGGAGGATTATTAAATATATAAAAAAGTTTTGATAGATTTCCATTTTTATTTTTGCTATAGTGTGTAACTTTCATAATACAACTATGCTATATGATATAATGGAAAGATTGTTTGAATAGAATATTCAAACTCTATATTGCTTCATAAGATGCTATTAAAATTGCAAAATTGATGTATATTGGATTAAGTTTTGGAAATATTATTTAATAAATTTTGTTGGAGAACTAAATATTTTTTATAATAAAATTTGTTTGAATAGCAACAGTGAAATATCCAAGTTATGAGATTGGGAGGATTATTAAATAGATAAAAAAGTTTCCATTTTTATTTTTGCTATATTATGTAACTTTCATAATAAAACTATGCTATTTTGTTATAAGGTTTACTTTTGTTATTTTTTATTATGTTATTTCATAACACAGCTATGTTATTTTGTTATATTATATACTATTTTGTTTATAACGCAACCAGACTATTAGCTCTTCATATTTTAAAATTTACTTTCGAGCTGCTAATTATAAATGTATGACAATATGTATTAATTTTCCAGATGTGAGCTGAATTTTGAAAATAAAATAACAATCTATATCTATACTTATAATAAAGCTCAATGTGTGTGTGTGTGTATGTGTGTGTGTGTGTGTGTGTGTGTGTGTGTGTGTGTGTGTGTGTGTGTGTGTGTGTGTGCGTGCGTGCGTGTGTGTGTGTGTTGGCGCTCTACAGGCCAGACCGCTGGACCTACAGCTACCAGATTTGGTACATGTATACCTTGGGGGTCGGGAATGTGCACCTAGGAGCCCTTTTTTCAAATTTTTAATTAGAATTTGAATTAAATAAAATTTAAGCAAAATTTCGACGTTTTTCCGCTATAACTTCCGAAACTATGATCGCATAAACATGATTTTTACATCAATTTAAAGATTAAAAAATTAGCCTTCTAATAGTATGAGTGTTTTAATGTATAACTTAAGCTTCTATTTTTAACGAATTTTTAAAGAAATATTTTACCCATGTTTTTTTAGCACGTGACTGGATAAAATAAAAGAATGCCGGAAGTTCAAAAAATTATCATCGCAAAATAAATCTAAAGAAATGCAACTTTCACCACGTGACTGGTTAAAATAAAAAAATATAAAATGTGATATTTTCTTTAAAAAAATAAATGCAAAGCAAAGGTTTCTACAATCGTTTGCAATATCTATATCATTAACTCAATAAATCTTTATTTACGGTAAACCTGATTGAATCTAGACAGTATATGCATTGAAATCCCCACTTAATGGCATATTCATGTAATTGTTTGCAATATCTGTATCATTAATTCAATACTTTTTTTCCCTTTCTCGCTTTCTTAAAAAAAAACATATTCAATATTTTGGCAACATCACCGAAAAAAAAACATTTTTAATATTTTGGAAGCATAACCGATGGTTAAAACTGCCTTTTTTATAAAATTAAAGAATATTATTAGGAAAAGGCGTACTTTTAGAACTTTCCGCCCATCATCTTAAAGAAAATAATTTCCGGTTAATCAATGCCCGGAATTACTTCAAGGCTAATGAATATGTGATTTAATAGAAAATTTTAGAACGCTTTATTCATGGTGAACCAGCTGGTCGCCAAAGGCGGCTAGTAAGTAATAAAGAGAACATAAAAGTGAACTAAAATAACAATAAATAATAAAGCATATTTTTTAGTTATGCTTTACAAGATAGATTGTAGAACCTACAGTTAGGGAATTTCGCTTTAATATACTTTGAAAACATGCACAATGTATTAACAACAAATATTCACTTAAATATCAATGAGAATATTAATTAATTAAAAATTAAGTAAGATTCTACCATATTCCCTTGAAATTTATAAAAAAATATTATGAAACTATATTTTAAATTGCATGAATTTTGGTTGTCTATCAAGGTTTTTTTTTTACCTAATTTTTTTAATTAAAATATTTATGATTTTCAATAATACTTTTTGTTAGTTTAAGGAAATTCAAACTAAGTTCATTATTTCATATTTAATTCCAATTTTTAAAATAAGTTTCGTAAGAATTCCATATTTGCTGCATTAATTACCGTAATTCTAAAATTTATTTTTCTTTTTTTGTAATTAGGTATTCCACATTTTATAAAATCTATTTTTTAGCTCAAGCTGAATTAATAAAGTTTTTTTGAAAAGATTTTTTCCGAAAAAAAATTTCTGCATCTGTTTTTCCACTTTTAAAACACGACACATTTTAGAAAATGATGACATACATTTCTTTTTTTTTTTTAATCGCAATTTTTTAGTTTCATTTTAATTTTACAATTATTATAATTCGGTAATTATTTTTTCTATCATATATTACAACTTCAAGATAATGAAGAGAAAAAAATTGTAGTTGTAAAAATCCTGACATTTAATTCTATTTTAAAGATTTTTTGAAATATTATTAGTATATAGTTATATTATTATAATTCTTATTAGTATTTTTAAAATTTCAATTTTCTTTACAACTTATTTCATTCTTCTTTTTCTAAATATTATATTGTTATTCGATCCAATATAAATGAGATAAATGCTAAACAACTTTTATATAACTCATAAAATTTTAATTTCTTGTTTAAACATGGAAGATACTGTGCACAACTAATTTTAGAACATTATATCTTTAAAAAACACTAAGCAGTGAGTAAATTTCGCTATTTATATATTGATTAATTTATTATTTTTAACTTTATTAATTGTGTATTTGCTATAATTTTATTTATTAGTTAATTTTATTTATTGTGAGAAAATTTCATTATTTTGTAAACATATTTTTGATTCTTATAAAAAATCAAAGAAATTTTAAACAGTTTTGCATTCCTTATTAAGTGTTTCACAATTACAAATTTATATTTAGATATTTCAGGTAAGTTTCAATAATTTCTATTAACTGTTTCTAAATAATTGCATTTCTAATATCGCTTATTCTAAACAAATTTGTTTTTAATAAAAAGAAAGAGTCTGTAAACGTTAACTGAACGTCTTTTGGGACAACATATTTTGTCACTTAAATAAAAAAATAATTTCAACGGAAAAAAAAACAAAATTGCAAAATCAAATCCTTTTAATTTCGAATTAATTAATACAGTAGTAAATAGAATTTTAATGATTTTTAAGATATCCTTTTTTGTATTTATATCGCATCTAAATTGATTTTATTATCTCAAAAATTTCTTATTCATTTGATAAGTACCTAAATAGAAGTAAAAAAAATATCTAGAGAATCAGAACATCTGCTTTGTACAGTTTACTACGATAGCTATTTCAGACAGTTGACCTCTTTAACTGTTTGTAGACCACTGCTAAATTTTTCGTTTGCTGTTAACAAATATTTATTGTCTAGCACTTTTTATTGATGCTTTAAAATAAAGAGGACAGTTTATACATGATAATTATAAATAATATAAAAAAATTATTTCAGACATAAATATACTTCCGGGAACTAAAAATTCGCTAAATAATATAAATTCGGAATAAAATTTAGAAAACATTTTGCTGTTGATTGTTTTGAAAATTCTCTTAAAAACTACAAAAAAAATTTAGTTCGAAACATCATGATAGGATATTATTTTAAGATTGCTTCATTTGTTTCTTTTCAATAGTTTAAATTTGCATGAGTTATTGGATTTCACGCATAATTATTTTTATAACAAGCCTTTTTCAAAAAGAATGGCAATTCAAAAGCAATATAAAAAATGGCACAGTATTTTTTTTAATTTATTAAAACATTCGGTAATAAATAAAGAAATTTAATATTTATTCTTATTAACTCTAACAAAAGCTAATAAAGTACCAGCTCAGAATATCCTTAATCTTACTAGTTTGCTGCACATAGTCAAAAGAAGATAAAATCATTGTTGCGAGATAATCTTTCAAATTCATTTTTAAAAATTTGTTAGGATTCAAGAAAATTGTTTTCTTAGGCCATTTATTTGAATTTTAATGTAATTTTTAAATAATTATTGTGAGCTAATATATTCTAAAGTTATTAAGGAAAGGCTTTAAAATTTCGGATAATTTTTAACTTCTTAAAAATATAATTAAAATTTCGTAAACACTTTCTTAGTCAACAGTTACTTTGACAAATTTAACTTCTCCAGTCAAAGATGATATTGTTAGATGTGTCCAAAAGGTAATTCAGTACTCTGTATACTGTTTAATGTCATGGAAATATTACATGAAACATCTTGCTCTATTAGGATTAAGTTTCAAAGATTTACCCTGTGGAGAATTCGGAATGGTTTTTTCAGGACACACAATACAATTTATGGATAATATCCAACTTTTAGGTACATTGTTAGGTTTAAATAAAAAGATTTTTTTAAATATTAATATGGAAGAAGAAATGTATGTCCTGCTCATTTTGATAAGGCAACTTGAGTTTGGACTTTAGCAATAAACAGCTCCAGTGTCGAAATAACTATGGCTAAAACAGAAACTGAATCCCCAAAACGAAAAGAGGAAAGGACACTTCTGAAATAAAGCAACGCTCTCTTAATTTTCGAGAAGTTTTTTATTGGTATAAGGCACAACTTAACTGCTGAGTCTCGATTCTACATAACGTCAAAAAAAAAAAAAAAAAAAAAAGATTTTGACGATGCTTGATTTAGAGCAGATTGTTTTACCATATAAATAAAATCTAGTCTTTATTTCAGAAACATGAATAGATTTAAAATATTCCATTAAAACTTCATAAATACTAATTGTAATAATAATTGTATTACTAAGTTTCATCATGTTTATTTTTAATTGATTAAACCTTGATAATTTGAGGCTAGCTTATTCGAAAAAAAATCTGGTTCGAATTCCGATTCCGTCGTGCAGCTATTTTATTTATGGGAATCTCTAACTATGCTCTGATTATACCAAATAATAACATTAATGTCATACGAAAATTAGGAGAGCAGGATTTTAATTCATACTGGGCATCTGACCTTTGTTCAGAATTTCAGTTCAATATTATTTGCATATTGATTTATGAAAAAATCCTTTACCTTTGAAAAAGGATTGCAAGTAGGAAAAATTAAGTGATCCTGATATAAAAAGTATTTAATTATATATAAAATATATTAAAGCAGGATATACTTACATAATTTAATTATATTGATTTAACATATGAATTCTACATAAATGTTATACATATAAGAATTATACGTAAATACGATATGTTATATACGAGGTATACGTATGTTATGTTGATATAACCTTATATTGATCAAATTAACTAATTAAATTAAAATCAACTAATAGTGATAACTGTTCATCCAATGAATCACTTGCTCATCAGTATTCCCAGATTACAAGTCGAAACGGTAACCCGAAATGCACCAACCTGCTAGAAATACTATTCATCATTTTCAAACAAAATTTGAACTCGTGATTCAACGCATTCTTGATTTTAAATCTAAGTAAACGTTGCCAATCATAATGTTCTCAAAAAATAGAAATTTGTTACATCCGCAAATGAGAAACTATCTTACACACTTAACTCTTGGTTTTCTATTATCAAAAGAAAATTATTAGTAAAAAAAAAAAAAAACAGTTGCAATTCTGACGATCGGTGAAAAACTATTATGAAAAAATAGCAGTTTAATACAAAATTATGTTTTCCGAATCTATAAAATTGTGATAATCAATTAAAATCAATTAGCTTAAAATAGCTGAAAACTGAATATGTAATAATTAATACTTGTAAGAAGGTTAATACTCCTTAAGTTATATTTTTAGAACATCTCGTATAATTATTTCGGCCGAAATTATCTATTCTTATCATCTTTATTATTACTGCACTAACCAGTAGTAATTCTTCCATAGTTTCATCTCTGAAAATTCCAATAATCTCTATTGTATTGAAGATTGTCACAGCTACCAAGATTGGTAAGACAAAGATTGTTGACAATCCTTTATTTGGTTTCATATCAAAGGTATCTCAGATCACAACGGGTGGTTCTGGAGACCTCTTTCAACCTTACCAGAATATGATATAAATTAAATTGCGGATTGGTTATCAAAACAATCTGCTTTTTCTTCATCTGCTTCTGAAAATCATTAAATTTTTTCATGGTCTAAGCTATTAGAAACTCGGTGATTTACTCTTGCAGTGCTTAAGCTATTGAAATTTCGATGCTTTTTGGTGATTTATTTACATGGCATAATGTAATTACAATTAATTATTATAAAACACTTGTATGAAACTTTAAGTTTAAATGAAAAATTTTAAAAATAGGTTACTAAATAGGAACAATTAATTGATAAGTAATCGAATTAAAAGATTAAAATTTTTATGCTCTTGAACAAAATCAATTTTGAACTGTGCTTATGGTTCTCTTCAAACATAAATAACTAATTTCTAAACCGAATTAGAAATTGTCATCGGCATTTTATTTTGGAGCAAAAATGAATTCATTTAAATTTACAGAGTTTTTTTAGGTAATATCTCTAAATTATACTTGCTCAAAACTAATTTTTGCATTTTAAATATGTTGAAATGAGAAAGGGATTTTAAGACCCAATAACATTAACATTTGAATGGTCTGCATATAACATTAATAATGTCCCTCCAATTAACTAAAACAATTGAAGTAGTGATTATAAAAATGTGTATACACAATTTCAACTTTCAAAACTTTAATATCTTATTTACATTTGTTCTCCAAGACACTTCAAAATCGTATTAGTGAATAAATGAAGATTTAAAGTTATACTATTTTTCATATTCACAAAAGGTCAGTTTTCTATTAAAAAAAATTTAATAGCATGTAGTTATATTTTTTTTAAAAATCAAGACCCAATTGATTCTGCCGAACTCACCTGCTGTTATGCTCTTTTTAGATCTCATTCAGTAATATATGCATTTAAAAAAAGGGGGGAGGAGAACAATTTGGTGATTCAATTTTGCTCCCACACTAAGTAAATTCAAAAATTTTATGTTTGGCGCAGTATAGTCTAAACAGGATTTTAAGCCATTAAATTCAGTCAGCCAGATAACTCATATGGAATAAATAAAATATTATCTCATAGTACCAGGAAACTTCTCACGACAGTATTTTTTTTAAATTGTGTGTCTGTGTGTGTTTCCGGAGAAAATATTTAGATTCGAATCACATACTAATTACATATGAATGTTTTTTTAAATTTTACTTATATATGCACTAATCATTTAGATTTTTTTAAAATTATGAATACACTTAATTTCACTTGGTATTCTAATAAGTTAACACAATAATTGCACTACTGCTTTGAATGTGGACTAAACGCATTCGTATTCGTATAATGTCATATAGAACCATTTCAAAAAATTTTGAGGTACCAATAGGTTATCATTCTGTGCCTACAATACAAGTGCCACCCAAATTTACGAGATGGCGCGATATGCCATAGTCAGTACGAGAGCAGATAGAAAAAAAAGCTCTAATAGTTAGTTATTAAAAGAAACTGTTTGTGTGTGTGGAAGTGAAATCATTCTTTTTTCAGGAAAGATACCTATGTAGATAAACTTAAAAACCTTCCCTAAACATAAAATTTGGTTCAAATCGTTAAAATCCGTTAATTTGTGTGTGTGTGTGGAATGATATTTCTAATTTAAAACTTAATTAATATCATGTAGGCTGAATAAAACTTAGTTATTTAGCCCACATTAACTTCATTCTGAAATGTTATCTTATATCTTGATCCAATTCCATTTTTTTAAATTTAATTAATGTAACACGCGCTCTATAAAAGTGCTTACTTCTGCAAGTTCTCACGCTCTGAGTGAAGGGATAATAATGTTTATTGCTTACATCTTTTGATTACATTTAAAATTTCCGTACCTAAATTGGAGCATGGCAAAGAAATCCCTATCAGAATCTCGTGGCATAAAAACACAGAAGAAAAAAAATTTCGGATTCTTTTGCTTTTGTGTCACGATGAGTCTACAACGTAGACTGACGTATTTTTTAACACGCATTCTTTGTACAAATATGCCTTCTGGAATGGAATATACCGAGTTTTAAAAAAATTGATTTCCCTTTGACTATGCAACGGCTAAAAAATTGTTTTACGTATGTAAATATATATAATAAAGGCTCGTTTAAAGTTATAAGACTCATGTAATTAAAAAAAAAATCACATAGTATTCAGTCTCCAATAAACACGCCTTATGGTAATTTTACTAACGTTATTAACAAAATAGACGAGAATTTCCAATCCACTGTAAGACCTCCCACATCTTTTGCATTTTTTTTTCACCTCCCCGGAATTCCTCTTAAAAGAAAAACCAAATATAGTAAACAGATATGCGTAATATTTTTTTTTCCTCTGGTCTTCCCGAATCTTATCTCATCGACCGAGTGATAAAAACCCTGAGAAAGCATCTGTTTACCTCCGAGTGAACGAACACTTGCCCGCCATCAGCTGCTCTGTCTGTCTCTGAGCTAGGCAGATTCTCACGCGATCCATTGAAATTATTCAAATGAGGCTTAAATTTTTTCCGCTGTCTTTGTCGGAGGAGGATAAAGAATTATCTCAGAGGCTAGATTAGTGGTACGGTACTAGGAAACAAAAAAAAATAAGATTATGGAAAACAAAGGTTGTTATTTTTAGTCTTTCTTGAAAAATATTATATGAATTTATAAATTTAGCGTCTTTTTCTTTTGATTCTCAGATCTGAATGTTTCTCAGGTTTGAATGTTTCTGTGAGAGGGTATAACAAATGATTTTTTCTAATTTAGAATAAGAGTGATGCTTGTTTAAAAAAATGTTTATATGCTGTAGTATTTTTATTTTAAAGCGTTTTATTTTTTTTCTTCTTTCTCTTGTTTTCAGTAAAATGTTTGAAAACTTTTATTGAAAATCCTGATTAATACAGAACGCTTTTCAGGTAAATAAATTTAGTTTTTTCTGAATTTGTTTTAAATTTATTATTAATTTAACCCTTAATTTGGCTAAGTCTGCTACAACGAACAATCAAATAAATAAAATCTGGCGGGTTTAAGAAAACTTCTATACGGCTTAAATATCTAAAAAAAATGATATATATACATTTTTGTTTATTTTACAGAGATCCTAATGTCTATACAGACATGGAAAAATAACAGAAATTAAAAAATATTTGAAAAAACATCATATCAAATTAAGGGTTAATTATTATTTATACAAAATTAAAAAATCAAACATCGAAAAATACTTCATCCATTCTAATTAAACTCGTGATCGAACTCGTGATCCTTCATATTGAAATTTGATACTGGCATTTAAAACTGATTTTCAGTTTCTTACATCTTTACTCTATGTTTTCAGTGTTGCCCAAACCACTATTACAAAGTCAGTTTGTGATTTGAGAATGAAGTGAATTCATATGAAGTCAGTAGTCGATTACATGACTAATGCATATGCATGTCATTTAAGCATTTAAATAAATATTGTCCTAAATTTTATGTTAATCTTGTATTGCTTTGATTATTAATCACCTTGATATGCTGAAAGTTATGGTGCAAGGGTTTATCAAAAGAATGAGAGAAGTTGATTAAATTACTTATATTTTTTGAAAAAATTGGTGAAATCATCTCCTCGAATGTTTCTTACATAGTAAAAAAAAAAATAATGCAATCAGCCCGCAAAAAATTCTAGAAAGATTCATTATCATGCGAGAACGTATTGTTTTCCGCTTCAGATTTTTGGAGTCTTAAAATGTGAAGGTAACAAATCGTTGAAGCCTCAGAATGTGAAAGCAGCAAATTATCGATTTATGGCTTTTTTTTTGGAGTCGACTTTCACATTATAGCTTTTAAATTATCAATAGTCTGCTATTGTAGTTTTTCCCCTTGGAAATAATAGTGTTACTGCCTAGTTAGAGCAACGTTTTTTTAAAAAATAAATCAAACAAGTTAAAATACTGTTTGCTTAATCGATACAGATTGTTGTTTCAGGGATAATTCCAACTAATTAAAATGTTTATTAGAAAATAATTCATACATGTGGCAATTTTTCGCCAACTAAAGTTTCAACTTTATCTCTAAATTATACATTCTCTTAATTCTTACGAATTGTCTTAATCAATTTAAATCATTAACCAGTTTAAACCGGTTTAAAAAATTACGTTACTATCAGATTGCGCATGCGTTGATCTTTAGAAAAAAAAGATGGGATATTTTTTCATCTGACAAATAATAATTTCAAAAATATTAATGTTCACACATGATAACATGAAATTTGATCATTTTTATTTTTAATTCTTACTTCGATAATAAGTACTTTTGTTTCCACTAGATGAAGCAACAATAGAAAATATATGTAGTACTTTCTTATAACATAAGTAGGAAAGCACAAACAGGTAGCTAAAGTAATCCTAATCATACATGATACTTTTGTCCAAACTGAAACTGAAGCATTAAAAAATTGCTGTAAATGGAAATAATCTTTATGTATTTTATGAGGATAATAATCGAGTATAATGTGACGAGTTTATTCTGAATTTCGATATGGCTATCCTTTATTTATTCATAAATGATAAAATTTCCTGCATCTACTTCATTGCAGTTTTGAGTTATTATTTTCGTTACATATCGATAAACATATTGACATACTTCCAAAACTTCTGAATGTAGGTAGGTCAATAATATAAATAAGCGATAACTCAAAAAATTAGATAGCTTTTTGACAATTATAGAGCATGTTTTTTCTTTTTATGCTTTGTATATAAGAAAGCAATAAAGCTGTAAGTTTTTATATCTTTATGTAGTCGAATTGTTCATGCTTTTAAAATCAACATGAGCGATCTCTTAAAAGCGTTCTTGCATATTCTGTGATAAATTTCTCATGCAAGAAAACGCCTTATATGGCAATGGAGCACAATAGTTATGAAATATTAACTTTTGGCTTTTTTAACTTAATCAAGCATTTTTCTGAATCTTTAACCTTATCTTTGGCAAATTATTTGACAGGTTATGTTGGACATTAACCGCCAAAATAAATGAATTTGTGTTTTAGACCCGATTTTTCAACCGAACGAAACAAAATTAAACTCACAAATACAGCTATTGTATCAAAATCCGCAACCAAATTTGGCGTATTTAAGTCGTTGCATTTTTGAGTTGTGGAGCTTACTTATTCCTAAAAGCACATTTCGACAAATAGCAAACTTCCAGTTGGATCTGGCTCATACTTTAATACTTATCTATATTATATATGTTAATCTGTGCATCGAATTTTTGTCTTCTATCTCACTCCGTTTTGTTATAATCGTGTTAACTTATATTCGAACGGACGGGCTTCTTCTGAACAGAATTTACTCAAAATTTAATCTGCAAGTTTGATGTAAAAGCCGTATATCGCATGCCAAGTTTCATCCAGAGAGATATACTGATATTTTCCAGAAATATCTTTTTCAAAATCAAGGAAGTCAAAACGTGAAGATTCGACAAAATCTCGAGTATGAATTTTTTGACAATTCCTGTACTTGCTCTGCATTACTTATACGAGAAAGCAAAAATCTGCACATCCACCAAAGAATAAACTGTAATTGCTTGCTCAAACTATAGCATTCATATATATATAAGGCAGGAGGAATTATGTTCAGTGTTTCAGTCTTGAAGAGGGAAAAACAGCTGAGATTATTTGTTTCGGTAAGAAAATACAGATTTTACTCCATGTAAATTTGTAAATGAGCTGGCATCTACTATTTGCGATAATTATCAATGTGTTTATATGTCTACTTCTTCTCAAAACAGTTACGTGAGTTTTTGACATTTTCTTCTTGCCAGTTGGTAAGCACTGTCTTCCAAACTGCTTTTCGGGTAAATTTTCTTCAAAAAGGATTAGATTAGTGCAGCGATTATCAACCTGTGGGACGCACCCTCTCTAAGGGTATGCGAGCATATTAGAGATGCGCTCCAGAATATCATATTATTTAAGAGAAAATGTTATTTAAAAAATTAATTAACTAACTAAAAGGAAAGTACATTTACACATAAAAAACAAAATACATTTTGACATATTCAATAACTTATTAAAGTAAAGCAACTTACTATATTGAAAACTGGGTGGTCAATGCTATAAGGTTGAGAAATGCCGGGTTAGTGATTAAATTTATTGATAAAAAAAAAGAGGAGAGGTGGGTGAGAAGAAAAAAGTTAGTAAATACTCTCCAAAAGTTTTCGGAATTTTAACTAAAGATTATTTATATATTAGCTGTTTTCTTCAATAATGTCAGAATATTTTGTTGTACGCAAATTCATTTTTATGTAATTTTAAAACTCAAAAAAAAAAAATCTTTCAATGTTACCCAACTTATTTCCGCACAATTCTTATTTCCATCTTTTTTTAAAATTTTTAACGTTTTAAGCACAGTTTTCATTACTTCAACTACTGTGTTTATATTAATGATATTAAATGTATTTTTGAGACGATATTAAACAATATCTTGTATGGCTTTATAATTAATTACTATGATTAAAAACGAAATTTTTAAAATATTTCCCTTATTTCGTTGTTTCTTTTCAAAATTATTCTATTTTCTTTACTCATGAATTGATTTTTAAAAATACTTATATGCATATGGACCGCACTAACATCCTGAGTTATTCGACATTATATCGGAGTTTTTCTTCATGTCAGTTTTCAAATTTTTTTACGTAGAATCCCCATCATTCCTGCATATCAAATATGAAACATTATCATGATACCTGGTTTTTAACAGGTAGTACAGATCAACTTTATTTTTTAAGTAATTAATTATGTCATTGTTTCTATATTTTTTCTATTTGTTTGTTTATTACTCTGAATGATATCACCTCTCTGAATTTTCTCGGTAAAAATTATATTTTCTAAAGTTTCCGGCTAAGATTTCAGATTTTACTATTTTCCTATTTGATTTTATGAAATAATTATATTGATAAAATCATAAAATTCATGTTAGTTTTCAAATTTTTTTACGTAGAATCCCCATCATTCTTGCATATCAAATATGAAACATTATCATGATACCTGGTTTTTAACAAATTGTACAGATCAACTTTATTTTTTAAATAATTAATTATGTCATTGTTTCTATATTTCTTTTTCTATTTGTTTGTTTATTATTCTGAATGATATCACCTCTCTGAACTTTCTTGGTAAAAATTATATTTTCTAAAGTTTCAGACTAAGATTTCAGATTTTAATATTTTCCTATTTGATTTTATGAAAAAATTATATTGATAATTCATAATTGTTGAAAGCTTTCTTTTTTGTTTTAAGATTCATAGATAAATAAAAATAAGAATCTTTCACTCATTTTGAGGAGAAACAAGACCTAATTTAAAATTAAATTTAGAATGTTGTTTGAATATTCAGTGCAATATTTGAAGTCCACAAGTACCAAAAGTTTTTCCAAATAACATTTTTGTATATTTTTTTTATTTATTAAATTTTTTATTATTATTTAATTTGAAAACAAATATTTGGATAATACTTTCCGGTCTGGATTTTTTTAATCTTTTATTTCTAAGTTATAAGTAAATTAATATATTTATTTTTAAAATAAATTATTTTAAATGAATTATCAAAAAATATTGCTCGAAAGTATTTGGATGCTTCGAGAAAATATAGAAAATAAATATATTTGTCGATCCATTTTCCCAAAATAAATAGTATATAACATCATTTCCTCAATTTTCTTAACTGTTCTAAAAATACACTGAAGTGATAAAAGTCATGGGATGACTGTTAATATCGTGTCGGTTCTCCTTTTGCCCGGCAAAGTGCAACAACTCGACGTGTCATGGAGTCCACAAGTCGTTGGAAGTCCGCTGCAGGAATATTGAGCCATGCTGTCTGTATAGACGTCCATAATTGTGAAAGTGTGGATGGAGCAGTAGACTGGGCACGAACGGACCTTTCGATGATGTCCCATATGCTCGATGGGATTCATATCGGGCGATCTAGGTGGCCAGATCATGCGTTGGAATTGTCAGGAATATTCTTCAAACCAATCGTGAACAGTTCTGGCCCGGTGACATGGCACATTGTCATCCATAAAAATCCCATCGTTGTGTGGGTACGTGAAGTCCATGAATGGCTGCAAGTGATCTGCAAGCAGCGGAACAAAACCATTTCCAGTCAATGATCGGTTCAGTTGCACCAGAGGACCGAGTCCATGCCATGTAAAAACAGCCCACACCATTATGCAGCCACCACCAGCTTGAACAGTGCCTTGCTGACAGTTTGGGTCCATGGCTTCGTGGGGTCTGCGCCGCACTCGAACTCTACCATCAGTTCGTAACAACTGAAATCGTGACTCGTCTGACCACGCCACGGTTTTTCACTGGTCTAGGGACCAGCCGATATGCTCACGAGCCCAGGAGAGTCGTTACAGGCGATGTCGTGCTGTCAGTAAAGGCACTCGAGTCGGTCTTCTGCTGTCATAGCCCAAGGAAGACAAATTTCGCCGCACAGTCCTATCTGACACGTCCCTCGTACGTCCCACATTGATTCCTGCAGTTATTTGATGAAGTGTTGCGTGTCTATTAACATTGACCATTCTACACAGACGTCGGCGGTCTCAGTCATTAAGTGCAGGTGGTCTCCCACTGCGCTGTCCATGATGGGATGTGATACCTGAAATTTCATACTCTCGGCACACTCTTGATACTGTGGATCTCGGAATGTTGAATTCACTAACGATATCCGCAATGGAATGACCCATGCGTCTAGCTCCAACTAACATTCCACGTTCAAAGTCTGTTAATTCTCGTCGTGCCGCCATAAATCACGAAAAACCTGTTCACATGAATAACTTGAACACAAATGAAAGCTCTGGAAAACGAACTGCGCATTTATACTTTTTCGCTGCGATATTACTGGCATCTGTATATTTGCATATTGCTATCCCATGACTTTTGTCACTTCAGTGTATAATCCCTAACAAATATCCACATAGAGACGAAACTTAGAAAAATATATCTAACTGTGAAACAAAAACGTTAATTAAATTAATAAATTTTTAAAAGAAGTTATAACATTACACTAAGATACTTAATTATTAGTAATTTCAAGAAAAACATTTTTTTTTCATATTTATACGAAAAACAATATTCCGATCTAATATAAAAATAAGAGCTAATTGCAAATTTTTATCATTTTATTTGGAGTCTTATTTTTACTCATTTTTTATAAGCGAATTTTTTCATGCTTTAGCATAGAGACAAAAATTTTAAAAATAAATAAATGTTAAAATGAAATGCTATGTCAGTACTTTAAAAAAAGCCCCTTTATTTTAAACTTTACCCATTCACTTTAATAGTATTGCAGTACTTTTAATATTAATAATCAGAATAAACCGAGAAAACATTTGACAAAAATCACAAATAATGAGTTGCAAATCCTTGATGATCATATCATCAGTTCTGAAGTTTGTGGCAATTACAATTAATGGAAGTAAAAATATTTTTTATTCTAAAATTATGTTAAAGAATAATATATATGCGTTAATAATTCTGATATCAAGTATCATAAAATTAACACATTAATTTATTTTTCAGTCGCAAAACTATGGAATAGGAATGTTTATATAATGTAAAAGCAATAGATATTTTTTAAATTTTATTGTCGGTTAACCATTCTATAGTTATAGCTCTTTTGAAGCCTATACAGCAGTTCCTCCATAAATGGTTCAAATATTACCCAATTTAAGATTAGATTTTTTTTAATTGATAATGTATTTTTTTCTCCCTTAATTATATATTGTACATTTTTTATATTAAAAGAATTTATTGATTTTTTTTCCATCTGCTATTTATCGAAGCTTAATTTTTTTTTAATTTAAAAACGTGTTCATTCATTTCAATATCTTTAAATTAGCTGGCAATTTAGTTTTAAAATGAAAGATGGAAAAAAAATCTCATTCAATTGAATTTTCTTGGTTGCTTCATGCGAACAGTTTTAAGGTAGTTGATAATTCTGAAGAAATTTTAAGAATAGAGCTATAGAATTAGAATTTCAAGATTTTAAGTCTTCAATTTGTCATTGTTTTGAAAATTAATTCTTATCTTTAAATTCAACCTGGTTTACCTTTGCGGTCGTGTTAAATTTGGACATAGATGCTATGCTGGTCGGAATTAATTTTCAAGTAATACATACTATGCTAAACTATAATGGAAAAACACAATTTACTCATTCTTTCGTATGCTTCGATTTTGCAAGCACAATGATGTTTTAACGCAATGTTTCACTGTAAAAGTTATAGTTTATAATTCACCATCGTATGGTATCTTTCAAAACAGTCTCCATTATAAAGTCCTGATTTTTGATGACATATGTGGCCTAAATAATTCATTGGGCATCAATAATTCCACCCTTGATTTTCCATGGTGAGTCAGAGGCTGCTCTATTAATACTAGGTTTCATTATCATGATGTGGGAGAAGCACCGTAATAGTTCCTGAATAAATTCCTAGGCCATTTCTGTTCTGTCATAAAAAGTGTAAATTGATGTATCCTAAACGGATACTTATATTGTATTCGACATATGTTTCTTTGCTGTGGTGGCTGAGATCAGACATACGACCACAAAGGGTTGATATTTTATTTAAACGACTTTTTCACCATAAAGACTATTTGGAAATGCAATATCCTTTAAGTTCCAGAATGAGAAAAAAATATATGTCCTTTCCTAGAATTTTAGAGCTTGCTACTCGCAGTATTAAAAAAATTCTTACTTATAGATTATATTACTTAAATTATATATTAAAGTTGTATATTACTTAAAGCACATTAGAGCTTTAAAAATTTTCTGTGCATTTCTTGATTGAAAAGTTTCACAGCAACAAAATTATCAGGCTATATGTTATATGAATTTTTGGATTAAATATAAATTTTCTGTTATATTAGTATGAACTTAACTCTTCTAAAATGAACACTTTTGACCAAAACTTTATTAAAAGTCAATGAATTCCCTTTTCGATAATACTTAACATAAAAAAAATTTCAAATATTATTTCATAAGAAAGTTATACAAAAGCGATGCAGAACAGCTTGCACTCTCTCCTTTTCTCACATAGTGCGCGAAATTCTATACATGGAAGGAGAACAGTTATGTAACGGTTGTTACACCCCATCTGTGTTCAGTTGCTATAGCAACGCATCACAGATGGAGTGTGCAGCTGCGACACAAACCACGTGTACGTGCATTCTATACCTAAGCTTCCCCCCTCTCCCCCATCCCCTACCTCATTCCCATCCAGAGATGAAACATCCGCCATTTCTAAAGCATTCTCTTAGGGAAAAGGGGGAAGATTCCTGCAAAGCCCCTATTCAATTGAAACTTTGATAGTATAACATTAAATAAAGCTTCGTGAAATGGCTATCGGTCCAGCTAGGTTGAATATGGGTTTAAGATTCTCTTATAAGCTGATATTTAGGGTTTATATCGCTGCATTTCTCTATAAGTCGAAAAACAGGGCTCCGGAAGTTAATAGTAGGTCGTTCTGATTTAATGGCCCAATTCTGACGGTTTTAAGTAAGATGAATTTATATAACTTTTCCAGCATTTTGAGAACGTGAATTCCGATGGGTCTTTCAAATACCATGATTTTCGTGTCTATTCTTTCAGTTAAGAGAGGTAATGATAACAATTTCTTAAACGTAAATACAATGTAGTTTGAATTAAAAATTTATTTTTTTTTGGTTTGAAAATTAATTATAAGTGCTAATTTTTTGCAATAAAGATCTTATTTATTTATAAAATGGAAATAGTATATTAGATTTTGAGATATAATTCAACCAATTTTTAAAAAATGTTAACCAAGTAATTGTTCAGTCACTATTTAATCAGTAATGAAAGGATTTCAAAGTAATTTATCACACAGCAAAAATATTCATATGAAACTGAAAAATTCATTATTTAATTATTACAACTCTCCAGATAGCTTGATTAAACCATTTTAATTCCTAATCTTTTCCCCAAACCCTAACAAATGTGTCCCACTTTTGCATTTAAAATAATAATTTTCAAAGCGAAATAAATGTAAATCAAATACTATTTTACTGCAGAGGGGAAAGGGTCCAAAAAAATAACATTTTAGATAAAATTCGTTAAATATTTACAAAGTGAACAAGATTGCTAAAAAATGATCAAGAATCTATTCAAAAATCTTTAAATTGAATGCTTCATCGGGAAAAAAAGTGTTTCAAATCGCTAAAACAATGTAAGACATGATTTGTAAAAGATATATGCAATTTAAAGAAGGCTCAAAGCTCTAGTCAAATTTTGTATAATCATCATGTTTAATATCCCATTCGTCTTTCCTTACTTTATTTTCAAAATTTACTATTAACTGTATTGCAATCATAACGTGCACATACAAAAAAATGTGTTTAATACCATCGTAATACGCATAAATAAAGTAAATAAAAAGTGAAAATATTAATGCAAAATATACTCGGAATACTTTAAAAAATTTGCTAAGCTCAGAGTTAGATTACACAGAAAAAAAAATGATCCTTCTAAACAGCTTTTTTTAAGTCGATTTAAAAATATTTGTGTGCAATAATGTGTTCTAAAGTTATTAAAGAAAAAGATGACGTTTTCATAGATTGTTAATGAAAATAAACTGAAAAAAACTTTGGAAAAATTATTCCTTGATAATACTTAATGCTTAAGAATTATAATTTAATAACTTCTAGGTCCAATTTCTTAACCTGTAGAGTATTTTAAGTGATTTTTTTAATCATATATGTTGATAAAATTATTCTTCTTAAATTGATTAACAAGAATCATTTAAAATTATTCTTCTTATTAATTATCTTCTTATCAAATTTCAAAAGTAAGCAATGTAATTAGAAATATTCTGAAATAGCTTTAGCATGTTGTATCTTATTGATTTTTATGGACAGCATGATAAGATTAATGAAAAAACTAATTTATAAACTTTTAATTTATCTTGTTTTCAAGCAAAAACTAATTTTTTGATATACGAGTATTTCCAAATCTAACTCATTTAAAATGAGACTTAAAAAAAAATAATGTCTTAGTTCTATCTATCTCTTGAACGAATGACACAATAAAAAAATATTGAATGTCAAGAATTCCATTATAAGTTTTAAAATATTAATAATTAATAAAATAAAAATATTTATCTTTTATTTATTTTAGCATAATATAATTTTCCTTTGTAGTAATTGCTATTGTTTTACTGAAATTTGCAATAACATAGCAACATTTTACCATTACACAATTTCAAACGGTAACTAAATTTTTTACCTGCATATAGTATCATTTTTAATTTTATTTAATTAAATGAATTCGATAATTTTTACGAACATAATTTTTTTTCTATTTAGTTAATTATGAAAAAAAAGATTCATTTAAAAAAATTGTAGTTGTTTCTTCGATTTCAAAATCCATATTTTCATAAAAATTATGAACCTTTAACTCTTTTTTCAAGACGGCATTATAAGATCGTTTTTAAAAATATTTGCCGCATTTTTAATACCCAAAACTGCATTCCTAATCGATACATTCACCGTATCTCCCTCCCATCCACCCCCTAACGATTTTTCGACCTCCCAATATCACCTGTCCGTTCCTATCGAACACAGCTGGAACTTTTTTTCTCTCTCCTTCCCCCTCCTGTCCCTGGCTTCTGAAAAGCGGGTGAATGAACATAACGATACCAAATTTTTTTTTGATTATTTTATTTATATTAAAATGAAGGGAAACACCCCACTCGCAATACAGACAGATGAAAGTAAAGCAGACATATGTTTTTACTTCCTACGATTCTTTTTCAGCTGGTCTGGACTGCATTATTGTAACAATAAACTGTCCTATTTTACTGAATAGCAGTAAAAACTATGACTTTCGCTCCTAGCGGATTAATACAAGGCATTCCTCACCTTTTCTTCGTTTAATCCTCCCCCTTCAAAGATAAGTAGCACAGTACACGAGAGAAGTCTGCGCAGAATACAATGGGAATAAAATATAATCATGTCATGTATAGCCACACATGTTTTATAAAAAAATAAGAATAATTTTAAAAGAGTTGGGTGTGGTCGAAGCCTGCTTATCTGGTACCTTCTCAAGGTCGAGATTTTATGAATTGAAATATTCAACAATACTAGTTCAAGAGACATCGTCACATGACAATTGCGCATGTCATATAAATCTTAACTGTTGCACACACATTACAATTGAAAATTCTTGTTTCAACACACCCTTCGTATTCTTCGCGCAATATTCTTTTAAAATAATTCGTATTGACTACTTGAAGTGCATTGAATAATCATGAACTGTTTCCATTTGTAAAGGAAAATAAATTTACCATTTGTATATGAGCACTAAATATAAGATGGTCTTAAAAAATTTATTTCGAATATTAATATTTTTATGAAAAAGTTTGTTGTAAAATAAGACGTTGTAAAGGTATTAAATATTTATTTAAGAAATTCAGTTTTTTTTTTTATTCATTTCATTTGGCAAAAGGAAAACATTGAAGTTATTAGGATATTTATTAGCAAATTAGTTTGTCAGAATCAGAGCTCACTAAAATATCCTAATAATATTTTATGCAACCTCCCATAATATGTTTTACAGCGAAATATTTTTAAGCTTTAAGTTTTGATAGTCATATTATTCACTTATGCTATTATGTAGATCTTAAGCCGTTCTGTTCATTTTATTGTAATCCTCTCTAATTTTCAGTAATACCTGTAATTTTTTTACATTAAAGTGCAAATAATAAACGAATGAAGAGGAAAAAATTAAAATTCGTAATTTAGAGACATTTATTGATTCAAATTACATAAAAAATAATGATTTATTTCATTCAGGCCATTTATTAATAAATGTATATCTGTAACTAAAGGTTTATAAATTGGCTGTTAGGCTCCAATTAGAAATGATATCTTGTACATATTAAATCATATTTGCCTTAAATAAAAATGTGTAACTGAATTAGTAATACAAGTATTATAAAAGATTTTAGAAAACGTATTTACTTTCGAAAAAATAACATATTTCGTATTTGTTTCATTTCATACAGACACAGGAAATTGCATTTTTATACATTTAGTTTGGAATGATAATTAACTTATTTATTTTAATTTGAGCTTATGTCAGTACGATGACGACACATTGATTAAAGTTAATTTTTCCCCATTAGCATACAATTAAATTTTATTTTTATTTTGCACGAAAAAAATTATTGAAAAATATGGTTAAAATATTTCTTTAAAAATTCATTAAAAATAGAAATTTAATTTCGTTAAAATGTTAGTACCACTGAAAAGATTATTTTTAAGACTTCAATATGATGTAAAAATCCATTTTTTCCAGTAATATTTTCGGAAGTTATAACGGAAAAACGCTGAAATTCCGCTTAATTTTTAATAAATTAAAACTTTAATTAAAAATTCCAAAAACTATACATTCTCATTACATTAAAATTGTACAAAGGTACACATTCCCAGCTTCCAAGTTATACACGTTGATTTTAAAATAATAACTTGTTTAAAATTATTTAAAATGAAATTTTTAAAAATGCTTTTAAATAATTTACACATGTTCGTTCTTATGATATATTAGAAAGAAATTAAATAGATTTCCAATATGTCAAATATTAAATTGGAAAATGTAAATTCTAAAGTGAAGAATGATGTTTCTAAAAGCGTCATAAATTATTCTTTAAAAATTAGTGATTGTCTCTAATCAATATCAAAAAATGTTTTTTTTTTCAATTGATATGTTTTCTACATTAATAATTCTTGGGAGGATAGACCAGTTATTTAACATTCAATTTCCTGCAATACAATTCTTCATTATTAAATAAAAATTTCCGGTTTTTGTAATCACATCCATTAAGGAAAAAGTTTGCAGATTACTACAAGCATAAATGCATACCTTTATTAATTATAAAATTTATATTAAAACCTATTGCTTTAAACCAATTAAATATAAATATTTTTTAGTTATATTTTAAGGTATGCAAGAAAATTTGAGAACTATTTTGAATTAAAAAATATATATATTTCTTTTTTTCCCCGAAATTGAAATAAAATATTTCTTCTGTTTTTTGCAACTAAAACTATGAAGAAAAAAAGCACAGCAATAATAAATTTACC
>JAPMOQ010005854.1:4883808-4915390 GCA_026543055.1 Argiope trifasciata
GCAACTAAAACTATGAAGAAAAAAAGCACAGCAATAATAAATTTACCAGCTGGCTTTAGAATTCTATTTGAATAAAGTAAATCTGCGAACAAATCGTAATTATCATATTTTTTTAAAGAAAAATTTTAATTAATCGCATCGTTTCTAAGTTTAAATTAGTTTTTTTTAATTATCTCATAAATAAATAATTATAAATATTTGAAGGATTTTTTTTTATGAATATATATCGGACATATTAAGAATCGTTCGTTCCGTTTTACGATGTGACGTACGGCATAAATCTTTTTCCCTCCCATTTCTTTCCCCCTGACAATGGGAACCGGTTCCGCAATCAGTCGGTATTGTGAAGCGGATTCACTTTTTTCCCCCTCCATATTCTCACTTTTTATACTCGGGGAGCGGCAGATTTTGAATTGCTCGCACTCATATTTACACGTTGTTACCTCGAGGTGCTCAGAGCTTCTCTCTTGTTGTCAGTTGATGTACGGGACATATTAGAGTTTATAATTCAAACTTGGGATTAATTCCGTGTTTACATTTATCAAGTAAGTAAAACATCAATTTCTTTCGTTTGGATTTTAAAATAGTATAATTAATGTTAATACTTTTTGCTATTAAATTGTATTCATGATGAAATAAATTTGTTTTCTTTATTAATGTACCATTTGTAATGTAAAAAAAAATTATTAATTTTTAAAATGAATTATTATTAAGTATAGTATTAGTAAAGTAATTTTTAAGCTATGTTATTCTTTCTATATTTATTCCTGTATTATTTGAATACTTGTCAAACATTAATGCGGAATTTATTTACAATTATGTTTATTGCAGTAACGTTGAAAGTTTAAACATATCGTTTATAAAAATTGGAAATAGAATTGATAAATAGCTTATTTCACTAATTTTTAAACTATTGTGGGAACTGTTAAGAAATTTATTCCTCCTATATTAAATATTATTTATATGATAGGAAAAATTTTCTGTATATTTTATTTGCAATAATGTTTATTACAGTAATGATGAAATTTTTAATAATTATATCATTGATAAGAATTGAAAACATAAATGACGAATAATTCATTTCACTAATTTTTAAACTATGTTATTCTTTCTATACTTTAATATTATTTGTATAATCTCAAAACATTTCTATATAATTTATTTACTATAATGTTTATCACAGTAATGTTGAAAGTTTTAAATATTATATCGTTGATAAGAACTGGAAAAGAAAAATGACAAATAATTCATTTCCCTAAATTTTAAACTATATTATTCCTCCTTCACTTTAATATTATTTAAATAAATGGAAAACATTTCTGTGTAATTTCTTTACAATAATGTTTATTGCAGTAATATTGAAAGTTTTCGGCATTTATTGAACACTAAATATGATATTATTTATATTGATAAGAATTAAAAACAGAATTGACGGATAAATTTTTTAATTATAAATATTTATTCTATTAATTATAAAAATGAATTGTTTTAGAATTCATTACAATAACTAATTAATTTTTTTGTGGTATAATGCATCCATAACATCCTGTATCTTGCATGTTTTTAATCTTGACAGCATTGATGAAGATTTTGTAAAATTTTATGAAATTTTAGATGGCAAATTTCTTTCAAATTTGTTTTCATTTTTAAGAGATACTCATTGCGATTATTTAAAAATTCACTCAACTGTATTTTTAATAAGCATGAATTTTTATATCAATAAATTCATAAATGTTCTTCAGATTCATTAAATCTGAAAATTTTGCATGAAACTTGTAAACCTACTTTAATCATAGAAACTGAAATGTATAGCTTTAGTAGAGTTATTGGGTTTTATACGATGTAATGAATTATAGTTCTTTCACGCTTTTTTCTATATCTTATATTGAATAACCATTACAGTTAAGATGGGTTGATAAAGGATTTTATTAAATACTAGCCGCCTTTGGCGACCAGCTGGTTCGCCATGAGTAATGCGTTCTAAAATTTTCAATTAAATCACATATTCATTAGCCTTGAAGTAATTCCGGGCATTTATTTGCCTGAAATTAATATTTTCTTTAAGATGATGGACGGGAAGTTCTAAAAGAACCCGTTTTCTTGATAATATTCTTTAATTTTATAAATCAGTCAGTTTTAATTATCGGTTATGCTTGCAAAATATTAAAAATGTATTTTTCGGTGTTGCCAAAATATTAAATATGTTTTTTGAAAGAAAGCGAAAAAAAATTATTAAATTAATGATACAGATATTGCAAACGATTATAAAAATATGCCATTAGGTCGGGAGTTCAATGCATATCGTGTCTAAATTCAATCAGGTTTACCGTAAACAAAGAAGATTTATTGAATTAATCATTTAGATATTGCAAACGATTATAGAATCCTTTGCCTTGCATTTATTTTTTTAGAAAGTATCACTTTTCATATTTATGTTATTTTATCCAGTCCCGTGCTGAAAGTATCATTTCTTTAGACTTGATTTACGATGATAGTTTTTTTTTATTATTATTTGAACTTCCGTCATTGTTTTCTTTTCTTTTCTCCGGTCACGTGATCAAAAAAACATAGTTAAAATATTTCTTTAAAAATTCGTTAAAAATAGAGACTTAAGTTATACATTAAAACACTAATACCATTAGAAAGCTAATTTTTTAATCTTTAAATTGATGTAAAAATCATGTTTGTGCGATAATATTTTCGGAAGTTATAGCGGAAAAACGTCGAAATTTCGCTTAAATTTTAATTAATTCAAATTCTAATTAAAAATTCGAAAAAAGGGCTCCGAGGTGCACATTCCCGACCTCCAAGGTATACATATACCAAATTTGGTAGCTGTAGGTCCAACGGTCTGGCCTGTAGAGCGCCAACACACACACACACACACACACACACACACATTGAGCTTTATTATAAGTATAGATGGTCAATATTGGGAAAATGATTTACATTCTTTTATAAGGAAATTTGGTGATCAGAATATAAAAAACTCAACACTGTCTGAGATTTAGAATTAAGTTTATGTATAAAGATGCAAGTTATTATTTGGTTATTTTTCCCAAAAAAATTGATATTTTATTTCAATAATTAATTGAGTTTTAAAAATATTTTAATGCTATTGGTAATATTTCAAATTCAATGCAATTTTTCCTTTTCTTTTTAATGTTGTATATAATTTTCAGGTAAATCTGGCTATCTAAAAAATATGCTGCTGATTGCGTTTAAAATAGTTGCCCAAAAGTGGATTAAATGGATTTGAATTAATGTTGGAAAAAGATGAATAACTGTTTTATGGCCAACAAAATCTTCTGAATGTTTTCAAGTTATGAATATAAACAAGCCACTTTTTTAGCTAAAATATACTCCAGCATGCATCCTGAAGGTAAGAATTTAAAATGCTTATATTTTTTTAAATTATCATTTATCTAAACATTAAAGAATTTTGACTTCAATAATATAACAGAAATAATTTTAATCAATGAATATCTACAATATTTACTTCCATATTAATCTGCAAATTCTAAGAACTATATTTTAAAACTTTCGGAATTATTATTTTAAATCTGATTATATTTAATGAAAAATACAAAAGTTTCTGATGAAATACAGTTTTTTTTTCTCAAATATTAATTCTTTAATTAAATTAAAATTAAATTTAATTTAATCAGCTTAAAACTTTAAATAGAGTTTTAGTAGTTTGTGGCGAAAATTGGAATCAACGGGCAGTAGCTCAATTGGTAAAATGTTTTTCGGTATTTTTCAATTGAAAGCGAGTTCAATTCTTGCGAAAATCCATAATTTTTTATACTTATTTTTGATACTTAATTTTTTTTAGTTATTATTTAATAAAAAAGTAATAAGTAAAATATAATTTTTCGTTGTTGGCCTAAGTAGGAATTGAATTTTAAAAAATTATTTTTCTTGTTTTTTAGTACTTTATGTAAAACATGCTTCTTTTTTTGTTCCTGTTTGATAGTCAGATTTTGTCACTGTATTTACATCAGTATTGTGAATTGTTAAATAGATAAATAAAAAGCGTTTCGTTAATCTTACTTTTTAGCTATAAAAATGCATGAATTAAAAGCGTTCTAATATTTTTAATTAAAAATAATTTGAATATCTTCTCCTGCTACTTTTAACTATTGTAGTTGTTCCAGTTATTTATATAAATTGGCAAAACATCGCCTGTTTCATATCCTATCCGTATTATAGTATACTCCTTTTAAATAATTTATTAACATTCTTAAATTTTCTATTTCAATTTTAGGAATTAAATATACACAAAAATATAATGAATTTTTTAATCTTAAATCAAGCTTAGAATGTTATTTTTGATTTCGCAAAAGAAATTTGCATCATCAACTGAATTTTTTTCCAGTGAATAAGTATTTAACAGCAAAAAATGTGTGAACTATTTTCACATTTTGCACTAACAGAAATGTATAATTTTTAATCTCTCCGACTACCTAAATACCACCAAATTTAATAAAGTGATATATTAGGTACTCCAACATCTTCTCAAACTTCGATTGGTTAAACAAAAAGCGCATGCGCGCCATTACCGGAATTTTCTCATTTGAAGAACAGCAGGAGAAATGATGAAGGATGCTGTCTTTCAAAGTTGGGGAAATTTTTTGGCTATTTATCTCTCTATTTGGCGTTTGGCATGAAATATTAAAAAATACTCATGTCGTTAGTTTTATAATAACCATCATTAAGGACAATAAAAATATAACTGACACAAATTGATATTAGCCACAGATAACTAATTTTTTTCTGAAAAATGTATTTTTGAATATTTGACACTTTTTTCTTACATTTCCAAAAATCTTGTTATTGCGTATTTTTCTTATAAATTTAAATAAATATTCAAAGCCAACAAAGAAAATTTTCAAGTCCAATATTCGAGGTTGTATACGATATTTTTAAATACATATATAGTATTGCAGAGATATAAAAACATGAATATGGTTCATTTTGGATTTTTGATTGGACTCTTGGTTTTGAAATATACTTCTCATCTACACTTATCTAATTATAGTTAGTCTCCAGTTAGAATTTGATCTGTATCGTGGCTTACAGGTGGAATTAGAACTGATACCGACGACCTTAAATTGCAAATTTTACTTTTTCAATCATTTCCAAATGCATTGAATATAAAATTATATTAAAACTTGCCCATAATTAAAAAGTAAAAAATAATAGTAACAGATTTTATTTAAAATTTTATTTAAAATTTCATTTAACAATAATAAATTTAATTAAAATTTCATTTAATAATCCAATAGAAGACAACTATGTTAGGCTTTTTCTCTTGAATTATTGAATATTCAAACTGTTTGTTTCAAAATAAATCACAATAATAAATGATTAATAATACAAGAAAACCTGTAAAATTGCATAAAATAATTTTTCAATAAAATGCCACTCTTCTAAGGTTTCTTGTTTATTCAATTGTTTTGGCGACCGCCAAATCTTTCCCGATTCTTTCTGGTAACCCGACTCAGAGATCATCCTCCGCTTCCCGGTGTTCCAAGTTAGAATGTTTTTAGTCACAAGATATGAATGACCGCTGCTCTGCCACGAGGTGCTGAATAGTTGTTCCGGCCAATCGAGAGAAAACTAATTTACGATGATTGTGTGGTATTAGCCTCTGGTGACAATTTTTAAATGATATTGCTCTAAAAAATAGTCTGCAATACTTGTTTAAACAGGTAATTAATTCGAAATATTTTCAAATCTTATAATTTTTTTATTATTTCCCTGTGATAATAAGGAAAACAAATCTTTTATCGAAATTAGTCGCAATTTGAAAAAAAATTTATTATTTCATAATCGAATATAAATATTTTGGCTCTTAAAAATGGTCATAATGAAATATATTATATAAAATGCGGTTGGACCAATAATCGTCATTAAATCTTACATGCAGTATTAAATATTTTGCACACATATTATATATACATTGTCAGTATGAATGACTTACATATGATAAACAAGATTTTATGCAATTTTAAAAGAATATTTCTGTTAAAAGAAGAATTCAAACGTATAGACACAAAATAACTATTTTCTGAAAAAGCCGATGTCAATGAAACAAGTATTTTTGTCACAATATCTTTTTTGCTGAACCGGTATGCAAAATTCGCTCAGAATAAACATTTTACATCTGATAAATCATCATATTTTAGACACTGTTTACTATAAGAAAAGCATTTTGAAAAAAATTTTGAGAAAAATAACAAAACAAAAAAAACCATCTTGAGAAAGATGTAAGAAGTTTGGCTTGGCATCCTTACACAAAAATTTTAAACTTTTAACAAAAATAAATGTTAAATATATAAAAAAACGATGGGCAAAGCCAAAATTCTAGAATTATTTGTCATTTTTTTAAAAAAATTACAGATTTCTGCTATAACTGACTTTATTATTTTTAATATATATATATATATATATATATATATATATATATATATATATAATCAACTGAATTTTTGAATAATCAACTGTTTATGAATACCCTCTTTTTACATTTAAACTTTATCATATGTTAAATAAAAATACTTTTTAAGTTTTTGATAACATTCAACCAAATCTGTTTGTAAAACTAAAATTGGAATTTCATTATTCCAATGTATTTCAAGAGTGTAAAATAGGTCATACGATTAAAACTCTCATAACACTAATTATAAAAAAAATATGCGATACTCTTTGGAATATTTGATTTTATTATTTTAGACGCACTGTCTCTTTGACATAAGACTATATCACTTACTAACACAAAAAATAAAATTCTAAAAAAAATTTAATTTCAGATTTAATATTTGTTTAAAGTACATATGATTAATTATAGATTGTACATTGTTCAATTGTTTGCAGTAATTATGTATTAATTCAGTCCTGTGGAACTATAAGTGATGTTGAGCAGTATAAAAACCAACTTATGATATCCCAGTCCTAAACTGAGGAGGTTCAGTGTCCGGGTTTTTTGTTGCTTTATGTACAATTTTTAAAACATGTTAAACTAAAAATAATGTCGAAGAATGTAAATCCAATCAAATTTATGATGAATTCGACATGTAGTAGGCCAAACGGTAAGAAATACAATTGAGGAAATTCAGTGTCTAATTTTTTTGTGTGTTTTATTTACAATTTTTTAACCTATTTATATGAAAATTGCATTTAAAATATTAAATTCCGACTAGTGTCTGTCAGCCAAAATCAGAATTTATTTGTAAATCCAGAAATATCTACTTTGTGCGTGCGTGTATGTGTGCTATGCCCAATTTTTATATCAATTTAAAGTTAAGATATTATTGAAAAATAAAAGTTTGACTTACGAGCAATTCGCTATTCTATTTGTTAATTGAAACAGAATGAACGCATTTATGGCAATCAAATTAGTTCTGTTCGATTTTGTTATTATAAAATCATATTATTTAAGTTTATTATGACAATTTAGAAAATTATCATTGCATTTAATATTTAGTTTTTCTGAAAACTGGTAATATCTATATTAATTATTGTAATATTTGAAGTATTTAATTTGAAAAATGTATTTATCTTTAAGAATAAATTCTAGTCTTAAATTCTATATCTTTAATTAACTTCATAAATTTTAATTTCCTAATAAACTAATCAAAAAAATTAAAAATAAAAACTTTAAAAAATTCCTTGGAATTATTAATGATATATCAATTGTATTACCATAATAATATGATAAAAATTTATAAGAAAGTAAAATTATTTAAATTATATAATTTTATATATTGTATTCTGTTAACCTGCTGATACAAATATAAGATAGATCTTCATTTAAAGTATGATTTAAATTTTTGACATTTCTTGTTTAAGATAATCATAAATTTTGATTTTGTGTGTGTGAATTCCTTAAATTAATCTAAAATTGAATTTTAACGAATTTGCATGTTTAGACTTAGTTATTTATAAATGTTTGTATTTTATCATTAATACATAGTTATCTGTGTTCTGCATAGTATTCCCATTTGGAAGAATGAGTGAAAAATAATTAACATCGTAATGTATTAAAATTTGAAAGAACGAGTATAAAAAATAACATAAACTCCTGAATTAAGTTAGAATTTTAAAAAATTTCATTGATTATTTTAAAATTTAATTTGAATACAAATTATCAAGAATTATATTAATGATTACTAATTATTGGCAAATAAATTATTAATTTTATTTTATTTTATCATAGAAAATAAAAAGAAGCGCAACATTCTAGAAAATAATTAGTTTAATTTAAGCATTCGGTATTTATTTTATAAAATTGCATACATAATGAAAGAGAAAGCTCCACAGAATCTGGAAAACAATAGTGAAAATATGAATCACTATTTTGTGAATTATTATAAATTATAGTTAAATATGCTTATTTAAAATTATTCCAACTGCATAGTAATATTAATAAAATTTAAGTGCGTATTGGTACACAGATGACGTGCAAAACATAGATTTTTATCTTGCAGTTCATTCTGTATAAAATAAGCTATCACAATAGTGAAATTTTTGAATTTAATTTTGTAATTAAATTACAAACTAAGTTATTAAACTATGTGAAAAACTATTAACTATTTATTCTAAACTGTTTTCATTGAAAGGATTTTATTTTTTTGAAATCAAAAATTCAAATAATCAAATTCTGGAAGGAAATCATTTTAATATGGGCTAGCTTGCCCTTATTGGTTTTACATTTTCCAGCCAAAGTCATCTTGCCATTTAGTTTTGAATGGCATTTTGCCACTATCTAAGTGAAATTCAGTGTCAGTGTCTTTCATGATAATGCTGTCACCACAGGAAACTGTCATCATTTCCTCTTATCCCACAATAGAAACAATATGCCATTCTTCAAACTTCGTTTCATTTGAAATTTTGAATAAATCATCCATCCTTAGATTAAATTTGCACTGCATTATGTTATATAATTCGAATTTTGTGATGCTTCAGCAATGGGGAAACTCTGCTTCTAACAGTCATGTGTTTAGATTAAAAATGAAATTCTGAAGAAAATAGCCAGTGAAATGTCTGTTACAAGAAAGAAGTAAACCGTATTTAATTAATTCCAAATATCTGTTACGAATTCCAAATATCTGTTACCTGAATGAAATGCTAAAAGTTCCACTCAATTATCATTAATACTAGAAAATTATCTGCTAACTGATTTTCTTATCTAAATTTATGCAACTAGGGTATCAATCTTTTTCAATATATAATAATATTAGCTGTTTTCTTTTCCCGATCGAATTAGTCACACGTACAGAATTAGTATATCTAAGGAGTTTTAAGTATTTTGGAAAACGTGAACCTCATTATCATCCCAGGTGTGCAATTAAAAATATTTATCATTTCAAGTTCAGTGAAGAAATAGTTAAATTTCTTCATTCTTAATTTCGCAAAAGAAATATTCAAGTTGTGTTATATTAATACTTTATAATCAGTATCATGTACCATTGTAATATTTTTATTAAATTCATATTTATTTTAATTAAATTCCTTTTTTTTTCACCTAATACTCTCTATCAATAGGATTTAAAACAAGAAATTGAAACTCAAAGTCAGTCATTGCATATTCAGTTGAAAACCACTCAATTTGAATACATGTAAAAAAATTAGAATAGAGATATTGGTTAATTTTAGTTATTTAATATAGTTACCTGTGTTAATTTTAGTTAAAGTATAGTATTAATTTTAGTAATTTGCATAAATTGTCTTCTAAACGCAAGATTTGTGCATCTTCATTCTACCATCGAAATTTATAATAAAAATAAATTTCTTTTGGCTTTTTTTTTTTTTCTCATTTTACTTTCGAAACTCATAATCCTTTTCACCTATTATTTTTAAACAGTAAAAAAATGGGTGGGATGAAATGTCATAGTTTAAATCAACAAAATCTTTGAATATCAAAATACTTTTCCACAAATCCTCAATTAATTATGTTTTTTTTTTTCTGGGAGTATTTATTAAACTCAAATTCCAAGTATCATAAAAGTGAGCTCAGCAATAAAAAAAAAATTACTTTTAAGGAAAATTAACAATTTTTTTTTTCGATAAACTGGCAAAGATTACAATTTTGCATCATTTCTCTAATGCATAACTTAAATAACTAAAGCTTTCTTTAAATTATATTTTAATCGTTATAATCCCATTGCAAAGCATTGCCTGATGCAGAAGTTGCTGTATTATGTGGATTGTAAATTTGTTACAAAAAGAGTTTGTAAGATTAAGATTTGCAGAATTAAAAAAAAGTAATTTTTGTTTAGTCATAGAATGAAGCTTGACATTTTAGAATGTTCTTCTTTCCAAATAATATAGGCTTAAAAATTAATTAGCAAACGATTACTTTCATTAGCTTTTTATTCTTAATTCTAAATCATTACGTTGAAGACTACCCTCTTGCACTTTTTAGAATAAAGCTACCAGCAATAAAAGTGTGTGTGTGTGTGTGTGTGTGCGTGCGTGCGTGTGTGTGTGTGTGTGTGTGTGTGTGTGTGTGTGTGTGTGTGTGTGTGTGTGTGTGTGTGTTAAAAATTAGACTAATGTTTTGCATTTTTTCACGTTAACTTCCAAAAATTTTATTGCACAAAAATGAATTTTAACCGTTTTAAAGTATTTAAAAAAATTCTTTTTAACCATAAAAATTTAAAAATCGTAGGAATTTTCGCTATGTTTTAACAATTTTAAAAATATATTTTTTGATTAATTTCCAATAACTGATTACATTGTTGATCCGAAGTTCAAACCATTTTCATTGCTTCATAAACTAACCCAAAGTGTGACGGTTTCTTTTTTTTTGTCCATTATTAAAAACTAAAGAAAAACGGTTATATTAAATATTTGTATAGTTTATAAAATATATAAAAGGCTACAATATTGTGAACTTCAGAAGATATGTTTTTAGCGCCGTGTTATTAGCCCTGGTCTTCATTTGAAGGGTTCAGAATAAACTGAATACATACATATAAAAGTCAATAAAAATGATTTCAAAAACTGAAAAAAACATAAAAAGTAATAATTTGATGGAATCAGGGACATGAAGTTAAATCTTCATGATTTAAATAAAAGTAAATTTGACCAATATTTCCAATAAATATGTTGGTCCCCAAAACCAAATAATTTTCAGTAAAAAGAAATGTCCACTCTATTGTACATAAAGCTAATTAAGTTATGAAAATTTAGCTCTCGATTTTAAACCACTCATTCGACCGTTTCAAAGAAAATAAGCGAATTAAAACCCAGAGTTTCTCCCAGACTGATTCACCTAATATTATGAAAATTTTGATAGTTCCATGATTTTGATTTTCAAAACTTCATATTTCAATCAGATTTGATTGCAGAAGAGATGAACGATTTTTTAAAATTTAAATGCTGGCATATTAAGAATAATTTACAGAGTATCATTCCAAAGTGCCATATAAATTAGATTTCATAATTTTTTGAAATATATTTATAGACTGAAACAAAATAAAGTATTGTTTATTTCATTTAAATCCTTTTGGAAACAAAACTGAAAACTGAATTTTATGATGAATAAGATATTTTTTAATTGAATATTTCTTTGAAATATTGTGTAAGTTATGAAAATTATTTTGTAGTTTATAAAAGGTTTTAATATCGAAAGGTTATATCTGTTCTCATATTTTTTGAAAAAATTTGCTTGATTTCAGCAAAAGAAATTTTTGTATTAATCGAAGTTTAATCACTTCCACTTGAATTTAAAAATCAAATTTTACTGGAGATAACAGAAAATGAGAGATGCATAGTAAAATACATCGGGCGTCATAAGACTTTTATAATGGTATTAATTATATAACTATAAAAATTTGAACCTTGAAAATATTTTCTGTAGAATCTATTACGAAAATCAAGTTAACTGTTCTCCACTTTCCTAATCTTTCACATGGCCACTATGTGTGCCTTTACACCTTAACTGGAACCATTTACAATCCCCTCACACACACGTCTTCCTAATGTTTATCTGTTAACGAATAGGTTGCAATTGTTTATTCGTTGCCAAAATACTCAGTGTAACAGATATCTACTCTTTAACCAATGAGAATTAATTTAACACGCGATTAAAAGTAAGCAACTGAACAGACGACTTTTTTTCAGTTTAACAGACGATTATTGTAAAAAAGTTTAATTTATTTATGTAAAGTCAAAATAGGAAATAATTTTAATATAAATTAAATAAAGTGTTTACAAAATTTTCTGACATGACATTTGAAACAAAATATATGATAAAATTGTTTCAATGATAATTTTATCATATGACAGTCTTACTCTTGAAAGAATTTTTTATGTAACTTTTGAGAGATTTTATTCAATTATTAAATATGAGGCAAATTTGAAACATAATTTCCTAGTTGCATTTCTTTAATTAAATATTTTTATCGTTTGAGACATAAATTTTTATATATAATTAAACTATTTTAATAATGCCATTATCATTTAGCCATTTTCTCAAACAAGTATGTATAAAATATTTTTCCTTTTATTTAAAACAAAGTGAAAACATAAATATGATTTCAACGCATGCATGCCTGATTGTTTCCTCTGTAAGAATTTGTACAAAAAAATGTCTTGACCGTTAAGAATTACAATGCATACTACAAATAATATTCTATATTCCGTAACACTTCAAATATCTTGACTGTAATTTAAAATATTTTTCTTTATTTAAAATTCTTTTTAACAGCATTCATTTTCAAAAGCTCAAAAGACTATGAAAAAAAAATTAACTTTTAGAAAATTTCGTAAAATATTGGATTTTTTAAATAAGGCTACACACACTACTATTTTTCTGAATTATAATAAGTATAGAAAAAAGGGAAAAAATAAGGAGAAAAAAAAAGAAAAATATCCAATCTCTCCGGAATCCCAGAGAATTACCGCCGAACGCCTGCGATTGGCAGGTTTTCCCGCGAACACGAATGACGTCAGAACACGTGACACTAGCACCTGACGCTCACCATTGTGTTCGAAAGTGGTGAGAAAAGATCGTCTGCTGTTACTGAAAGACCAAAAACATTTTTTCTCCATCTATATATTCCCACTCTTTGCAGGTTATTAATTTCTTTTCCTTTTTTTAGTAAAACCAGAGGCGCTGTCTTTTATGTTTGTCAGCTTATTTATTTATTTATTTCGGCTTTTAAATTCCGATGTAAGGGAACGCATACGGTATTGAGAGGTAAAATATTTAAATTAATTTCAAAGTTTGATAGTTTCTTGTAGAATTTTTTTCTTTGCGCTTTATTTTTATCAAATAGTTCTTTATTTTATCGTGTTTTAAACAAATATAAACTGCCATCCACACGTTCACTGCGACTCACTTTTTATGATGAATCCCTTTAAAAGTTGAAGTAGGAAGTGATGGTTCTTCAGTATTTTAAAGCATTGTATATTTGCTTGGATTAATAATAGAATAACGCTAAAAGTCGAATGAAATTGAAAAGTTTTGACTGAAGCACACATTTTTTTTTATTTGACTCTGTTTTTAGTATTCATTAAAATAGTTTTGTTTAAAATTAGGATTATTTCGAATATATTTTTTAAATTAAAGATTAGTGTAGTTTGGGAGTTTAGTCTTTTATATAGATGGACCATGGAATTGATATCCTTTTCTGAGAAAATTCATATTATATGTGAATTTATATTTGTTTCAAATATACAAATTGTGTGACAAATGGTACATGTTTGGAGTGGTAAGGAAATCTGGAAAATCAAATACTGAATCTCACCTTGTTATTTCGAGTACAAATCGCAATATATGTCCGAAATTAATAATAAAATTTAACTGCAGCATGATATCTTAATAAATCAAATTGATTGCTTAGACATTAAAAATTATTTCTCAATAAATTATTTAAAATAGTAGCTAGTATTCCAAACATGTTTTTTTTTTTTTTTTAATTTTCATGAGTTTGTCTTAAAAATTGGTCGAATTTTAATTTTCTCGTTAGTAATTTCATGACCTTTATAACTTGTGAATTTACGAAACAACTCCAGCTTACAGTAAATTAGTTTTCATTGCGCTCAAATTTTGCTGAAATTTACGAAGCTTCTTTTCTGTGGCTACATTTTAGCTTCCATTGCTTTCTAATTTATAACTGATAAAACAATTGTTTGATATCCATAGTCCGTGAGTGGAAGTTTGCGGTTGTTGGAAAGACTCTCAAAAACTGTGAAGCTGGGATGATGCCCGAATGCCCTGTATGTCATTGGAGAACAATAGCTACGAACTATAGGTTTTGGAGTATATATAGAACTTTTTATGGAATTCATGATGAGAATATTTATTTTGGCCTTTCAGCCACTTGAAATAAAAGTTTGGTCCAAAGCTACAATTTTAGTCACAACATTCCGAATTTCATTGATTTAAGTACTTATGTTCATGAACTATTACGTTTACATGCGTGAAATACTTCAAAAGTGATAGACACTCTTTGACAAATTTGATTCAAAATTTGCAGCGAATCTGTGTTTCGGATCCTAAACCTGTGTGGCAGATTTTATCTGTCCTGCTCTTCATATTTTGCAGCTAATCGAGTTCCTTGTACTCGAATAACGACAGATAGATTTTCTCTAAATGAATTTCGTAAATATAACAGAAATCTGCAAATTGGTTTAAATACCATATACCAAATTTAATCCATCTAGGTTAAAGCATTTTTGATTAACTTGTTCACAAACAAGCAGACATAATGCCAAAAATATGTTTTTCATATTCGGAATGATTTAAAATTTACAGACTGATCAAAATATTGAATTCGAATTTTTGATGATCACTTTTCTACATTTGGAATACAAGAAAGTGAAAATAAGAATTTGAAAAAATTCTTATTTTTACTTTTACTTTTTTACTTTCTTTACAATTGGTGAGATACCATAATGCAAATAAAGATTTGTCAAGATTTAGAAATTCGTCTAATTCCTAGAAAGGAATCAATAATGGAACCTAAACCCACAGTTTGACTAAATTACAAATAACAAATACAAATTGTTTTTAATGAATATTTCTAAAGAATCAAATTTATTTTCAATGACGTTAATTAAATAAATCCATTTAATTTTTAAATGCTCTATACAAACATCCTAGAAAGTAAGATTAATGAGAAAATATAAAAAATAAGAAGTCTACTCAGGAAATAAAATAAACATTTAATTCATTAAATAAATCCGCTTTCTAGTAAATTAAGAACCCTATCTCGATATTACGAAGTACCAAAATAGTTCTAATGTGTTTTCAGAATGATATAGATCCACGAAGCGATAAATACTTCCTAGGAATAAATGTTTTTCTTCTTTAACTCTATAACTATCTTATTAAGCAGACTTTTAGTCCAATGTAATATAATTAGCTTTTATAACCAAGTATATACTGGTCATGCATATCATTTCTTTCTAAAATTTTATAAATTGGTGGTTAGAGTTGCATAATGTAAACATGCATCTTTTCTGAAACAGTTCTATGTGACTTTGTTTTAAAATAAATGCAGATATTAATGTATTTTATCAAATTTAAAATAAACTTAATCTAAAATTTATTTAAAAAGTGGATAGCAAAAAAATATTGCTTTTATTTAATTAAAAACTAGATTCATATTGATTTCAAATTATTTCTTTGAAAAAGTTCGCTTTATTTTAAACATTTTTGTGTGTACCTTTTTTAATACCACGGAATATTTTTATAAATCTCATTATGCCAAAAATAACATAGATAAAAGTAACAAAATAAGTTGAAGATAAAATATTCTTGAAAGCGATTAAAATATTTTCTTTAATAATGTCACATACTCGAAATCTTTAAAACTTTTCTATTTTTTAAAAAAAAATTATAACTAAATAAAGAGTGAGAGTCTTGGTACCTTCTCTAGGAGAGAAGCAAAAAAACGCATTTGTGTTCTTTTTATGTCTTTAAAAATAGATTGATGTGATAGGCTAAAAAAATAAATATTCCCAGAAACTCATTTGACATGTTTATGCCAGTTGCTGAAATAAAAAAAATAATTGAGCTTTAATAGATAATTAGCATTATTATATTAAATTCGTGGAAATTTAATATTAAACTGATTGAGAATCTGAAACATTTAATGATTATTAGTTGCCTTTGTTATAATGGAGGCCTTACAATATGCACTTCCTACAACCCAATATGACCGAATCCATTTGCATATACATTTAAAACTTTTTATTAATTGTGGGAGTGAATATAATCTTAGAAACATGTTAAGTATACCAAAATTATCTTTGTGAACCTGCATTTGAGGGAAGATCTAATTTAATACCATTTATATTCATACCCAGTAAATGCATGTTTTAAAAAATGTCGCTAGATTCTGTAGAAGCCTTTATTCAAATTTGTAAACCATTTAGAACATACTAAGCCTTCTTTCAATTCAACGATTTCTAAACCTTTGTATTTTGAAATTAAACGAAGACTTTTGTAACAACCTTATTTCATAATTTTAAAGAATTCATAAATGTAATTATCTCGATTTAAAGAATATAACAATACGATGCTTAAAAAATATGTTTAGCGTTTTTTATCGTTTCTGACCGTAAATATAGTTTTGAGAAAAAATGTAAAAAATCATTCAGGAATAATTCTTAAGCGTTTTGTTTACAAAATGAATTTCAAACGCAGTCTCGGAAAATTCTGAGGCTTATTTACTGATATTTTTCAAGCTGTTTTTTATCAACTATGCTTTCGTTTATTTTGCGAAGTGAAATGTGTGAATAAAAGTGAAAAATTGCTTTTCCTTGTTTTTAAACATTCAGAATATAAAATAATGCTTCTCATTGAAAAAATTCTTCAAAACTACTTATTATTTCATCAACTATTGTGTCAGCTTAAAAGCTAACTTTTTATTGTAAAATAATAAATTCTCTGCTTTTACACAATGTGCTTGACAGCTGCATAACATCAGTTTTAGTATTTATAGAATTGCAGGTAATGCTTTCAGAATTTAGGTCACTCTATTTCTCTCTACGTCCGCGAATAAAACTTCCTATTAGTCATTCAAAACATTGAGGCAGTGTACATAAACACAAATATAAGTTGTTTTCCATACTTCTACCATTGTATAATCATCACTAGACATGTACGCCTACCCACTACGACATTAAATTCAGTGAATATTATTTTCAAAAGTTGTAACTATTATGTACCATCGATAAATTCAATATGAACAAATATATGGGCTAATATTTATTATCATATGGGTGTCATTATTTTTGTTATAGAATTCCAATATATAATCGTTTATGTGGAAGGCAATCTTATTTAATAAACAAAAAATCTGCTTGTTAAAATAATAATTATAAATAATGAAAACGATTTTTCATCAATCGCATAAAATATTTTTTAATGAAGCAAGCGATTAATTTCGTCGTGGGGTATATTATTATTTTTAATTTCGTGTATAGAATAAATAAATAAAAAATATCAATTAAATGAATATTTTAAAAAATCTATTAGTTTTTATCCATAAATTTTGCCTTGAAAATTATTTTTGATAGTAACATTCCTCCATATTGAATACGAAATAATGTCATTGATGCTCAACTTGACCGCTGGGTATCCGGAAAAGCGTATTTATTCCTTAGTCCTATACGTCAGACCGTTTTCATAAGGTCACTAGTGAAACGAAAGGGATATAAGCTTAACCATCCTCTGCGAACTATGCGGGCGCCCGCATTCAATCAACTCAACCCAACTCAACATCGCCGCTATTTCTTTATCGTCTGCTTTTGACAATAGAGTGGCTCTGCCACCAGCATTTGTGTTCGTAATGTAGCAGTGGGAAAATGGGAATGATTCTCTAGATCTCTTAAAAAGATATCTTTTATTTTTTTAAAGCACGTTTCTTGCGTTAAAACGTATAGGGGTGAGTATTTGTTTGATTAATTTATTAAAGATTTACTCGAGCATTAAAGTGTCCAATTGAATTTCTTTGCAATCACAGATGAATAAAAGTGTTAAGGGAGTGAAATCAAATGATGTATTCAAAAGATTTTTTTAACGGAAAAAACACATTTTTATATTTAAAAGAGTTCTAAAATTAATTTTATTGAGTAGTGATGGGTTTGGAAAATAACTAAGAAAGTTTATTACGAAACTGAAAACAATTTCCACTGAATTGAATAAGTAGATTTCGAAAAAAATTTGAAGGGTGAGTTTTGGAGTGAATAAAGAGTATTATTCACATTTAAAATGAATATAAAAATGTTTCAAATTTGTCACTATGAAAATTCAGAATCCATATTAAGAAGAAGAAATTAATTATTATTAAGAAGTCTAAGAAGTTTCATTATTTATTGGTATTTTTTTATCTTTACAAAAAATAATTACATTTCTACATAGACGATAAAACAATAAAAATTAAAATTAATGTATTTCATTTGATATTTCATGTATGATAGCTTTAAAATAAAATCACCTAACTCAAAATCTCACTTTTATTTTATTTTTCATTTACTACAGATTTGAGATATTAATATATCTTAGAGTATATAAAAAAATATATTAACTATCTTAATGTCTTGGTTAGCTCAAAATTTTCTTTACAGCTGATTATTCCTTTTTCCATATTATTTTATCTCCAATATTTCTATTTTATAATTTTTTTTTTCAAATTTCATTTGTAAACGTAATATATAGTAAGCTTAACTAATATTTTCTTGCCAAATGAAACGAAGATAATAATCTGAGTTGCGTCCTGATTTAACAAATCACTTTAATTCTTATTAAGACAAATCAGAATATCTCAATTATTCATTTGCACTTCAGCACTTTGCGTTTGAGAATTATCATTCCATTTATCATCTATTTCTTTATCATAAATTAGATATCATTGTTACTCTTATTTAAGAATTTAAGATTTGCCATTTTTTTAAACTTCTGTAAGCGAATATAACTGCAAAAGAAGTAAATAAATTCAGATGCATTTCGATTAATTAGATGTTTAGAAAACTATTAAGAAGTAGAATATGATGAACTTGCTTTTTAACCATAAACGAAACGATAAACTTATTTTACGTTTATCGTAATCTTATCTTTAAACTTCGAGAAATATTTAACATTCATTTGCTTGTTAATTTCCCGAATACCGTTTTCCCCTGGAAGTCGTTTATTAAAAAGTATGATGAACTGTTGATAGATTATTAAAGATTTATTCAAAATTGAGAATTCTGCATTGCATTTTTTAAATAACACTTTTATTTTTAAAATAAACAAAAAATGCACAAATAATGACAAAATTTCAAATTTACGCAACAACAATGATTTTCCTGAATCATCATTCAAATATTTTATCTCAAAAAAGCAGAAATGAAGTTTTGGATTAAACTTTCTTTAATCTTGACTTAAATATTTTTTGCCAATATATTAGTAAAAAAAAGTTATTGATTCGCAATTGTAAATTTGTGACATGAAATGTATTTAATATTTTATTATGAGAAATTAGATATACAGTTTATTTCAAAATATTTGAGATTTCAGGCATTACTTTATTTAAATAAAGCCCCCAAAATCAATGAAATAAGACCGATTAAATTTAGTTTTCACAAAACTCAATTTTAATGCTAGGCACATTTTAAATTTTAATTAGCTACAACACTGTTGGCTTTCCCATAAATTGACAAAATACGTTATGTTTAGCCTGTTTGCCATTTGAACTCACACCTGTAATTAATACCTAATATATAATTAGGAGATCCTTTTCTTCCCTATAATTCAGTATTTACATATATATAAACCTTACAAGATAACATTCCAGATTAGATATGAATTCCAAATAAAAGTAACCAAATTCGTTACTTTGTCCGAACTTACATTTAGGCTCTACTCCTTTTATAGATTTTGTCCGAATATAATATTAGGTTGGTGCGTATGAAATGTCGGATTCTCTTTACATGCGGACGTTTGTCTCCCTGTTTTCGTTATACTTTTGTCTTTGGCATAACCTCATTCATAGTCGTATTGTCCATTGCCAGAGACTCATTTCAGCAAAATAGGTTTTCTCGAAGGTCTTACCTTTTGTTATTTCTTTTGAGTTTATTGCCGATATGAATTCTGCCGACATTCGCGTCATTTTCTTATATGAGTACAAACTTGGTAATAGTGCTGCAAAAGCTGCACGCAACATAAACCAAGCGTTTGGGGAGAATACGGTTAACGATCGGAAAGTGCAGCGTTGGTTCGAAAAATTTTGGACTGGCGATTTTTCACTGCAAAATGAGCCGCGCGGAAGACCCAAAACGTCTGTGAAGAATGATGACCTGAAGGCTCTAGTGGAAGCGGATCCAGCCGTATCCACGAGGGAACTTGCTATCAGGATGAAAGTTGACCATACAACGATATTGAGACACCTTTCTGAGATTGGCAAGGTTAAGAAGATGGACAAGTGGGTACCGCACGCACTGACAGAGCGAAATAAGCTGGAACGAACTGGAATATGAAGTTTTGCAGCATCCACCCTATTCACCGGATCTCTCGCCGACCGATTTTCATTTTTTCAAGCATTTAGAGCTGTTTTTAAGGGGCAAACACTATGAAAATGAAGACAGTCTAAAAAACTCGATATCAGAGTTTATTAATTCTAAAGACCAAAATTTTTTTAAGACAGGCATCTACGCTTTAAAATCTCGTTGGGAGAAGTGTATTGAAGCGAATGGAGCATACTTTGATTGAATAAACAGCTTTTGAAGAAAGATACGCAGTTTTATACAATCACTTAAGAATCCGACATTTCATACGCACCAACCTAATATATTTAATTTCATTTATCTACTTTGATGGATTTTTAAATTACTGCCTTCATTTGCCAATAAACAGATGAATAGATTGATTTGAACCAAAATTTGCAAAAAAGGTTGCGCATGTAAGTGTGAAACTAAATCGTACTCTTGGCCCTAGTTAAAAAAAACAGGGGGGGGTTAAATTATGCTTAAATCGCTGACAACTATTGGTCAGCGGGCTTGTAAAGTGTCATAGATAACACCAATAATATTCTCTCGTGATGTATGAAAAATAGAATATAATTTCTACATACAAATATGAAAATATTCTATTCCCCATATTTATCGAAATTATAATACCATTTGACTATGCAGGTGCAGTGACTTCAACAATTGCAAGTAAATGATACATAAACAAATTGTATGACGTGGAGATTATCAATAGAATTCTCAGAAAAGTCTGATTCATGTAGGTGCTTTGTACAGCGTGAAAACTCTCGACGAATTAGTAATCAATCGGGAAAAAAAGGAAAAAAAAATAAACTCATTTACTATATCTCCTTATTAAGGAGAAGCCTGAGACAACAGAGCGTTTGACCATTTGCTTCCGCTCTGCGTCGCCCTATTTGGTCTCTAGTGACGTCACTGGAAGGCCAAAATATATATTTCCCATTGATATCGTACCAAGAATTCGCCTTAAATGGTCGCCGACTGGCGGCTAGTTCAACACAGGTGGTATCTCTGCAGTCTGAACCAATACAGAAAAGAGAACATTACTGACGCAGCAAGGTAACTTATCTGCCAGCAATCGAGGCATCATTTAAACAGATGTAATAACTATTTTCAACTTTTCCTGTTAAATGTTTGAAATTTATTACGATTTTTCCCTCTTCAGTTCTTTCTTTTTTTTCTTCCAGTGGCGACTCAACCACTTAGAAACGAGAAATGCTGCAAAAATAACTTTCCTTTTTTGTATTGAGTATCATATTCTAAAATTCTCTGCTTTTGAATAGCATTAAATAAGCATGTTTTAATGTTAATTTTTATCTGATATGATCCAGTTAAAGCTTGAGAACTATTCTAAAATACGAACTAAAATATATTTTTAGAAAACCCTTATCATGTTTGAAAAATTAATTTTGCCGGTGTCCTGGCCTAAGGGTAGAGCGTCTTCCTCGTGTTCCAGGCGTTCAGGGTTCGAGTTTCAGTTCGATCATGGCTGTTCTTTTCCCTGTGTTCTACTATGAGGTGTGTAAAAGGGTTGTGCAAGTTGGTGTAATTTTCATATGAGCTAGAAGTCAGACTCGATCTTTCCTGGCCCCTCCGAGAAGAATGCTTTCTCTTCTATAAAACTCTTATTGCTCTCTTCGTTCTTAGAGACCCCGTCTTTATCTTCAGATGCCAATGTTCTCCCTTTCAGTGGTAACGTGGACACGACACCATCCTCAACAATTTATAATAATTACATAGTAATACTAATATAATAAATATTAAAACATTTTAAATAAATTAGGATTCTGGTTATTGGATCAATATTGAAACGAAATGATTAAGCATAAAGCCGCAGAACACATTTTCGGAAACGGAAAAAAAACAGAAACCAAAGAAATAAGAGAATAATACTAATTGGTGATTTGCGAACAGGAAGATACAATAAGAATTATTAAGGATAGTCATTACAACTTTGTAGCCTAAATGCATCTTTTTTTTCCTTTATTATTTTCTCTTACCAAACCGTCGTTTAAACCTATACACAAATGAATCTTTCTCCTAATTGAATTTTGGTACAAAAACATTTCCAAGCCTTTCTTCAACCTTAGGTGAAATTTCACGAAAACTTAGTAAATTTTCGCATCAACGTAGTTTTAAATTGCACTTAAAGCTATTTGTATTTCTATTTCTATAAAAATATGAATATAATTCTAAGAAATGACAACAAATGTTACTGGAAAAAGCTAAGAACAAATAAATGTTTGAAATAATTACGGAAAGTTCTACAGCTCTGCAACTGCAATGAAGATCCGCCATTGTACTTAAGTGAACTGTCTATTAATCAACATATTCATTAATAGTGTCTGGAGCAGAATGTAATTTCTCAATGTCTAAGTTCCCGAAATATTTCAGCTTTAAATGTAAGTAGGATCAACCAAAGCAGCTCTCTTCAAGGAAATATTATTGACACATCAAGCAGATCGGGATTTATATTATAAAAATGCTTCATATTGATTTAAACAAATGATTACTATACAAATTTAATGAAGGAAAAAGTGCTTCCAAAGTATTTATTACTTTTTTTGCTGAATTGTTAATGCAATAGTGAACCAAGAAGCATCAACTTATAAAACTGTATGGTCTTATAATTAATCTTTAAAGTTTCTTCCGAATGAATTTTTAAAAGTATTTACAGAAAAATTATTTATAATTAAAAATATGAGAGCTAGATCTAGCTAATTTCATTTGAAAGAAAATAATCAACATGAAATTTCAAATATAAATATTTTTAAATTATTTAGTTTTGGTCATTTCTTGTACCGTATGTTTATTGTTCTTTCTTTAGCATTACATAAATATGACTGTGTCCTTAATAGAAATTCTTAGTTAAGAAAGAAAACACAATTATAACTTAAATCTAAATCTCTATCCAAAATCCTCTTGATAGACGAATATTTTAAATTTTGCTATCTTTGGAAGGATGGTTCTGGGATATTTACACACAAACATTTAAAAATCGAGATTATAATGAGCTAAATTTCAGTATTCAAAAGACTTCATATGCATTCAATAACGGTGTTGGAAGATATTGATTATAAAAGAAACTGGACATAACAAAGAATTTATTGTAATCTCTTCTTCAATTTTTTTATTGTTTAACAAACTTATGTAGGATCTGCTTCTTTATTAGAAAATTTTGACTTCTTGATTCCTCTAATGATATAGGCACATACAGCTATGAAATTTCCGTTGTTGTTATGGATATTAACACATTAAAGGTGGGGGATCTTGAGAAAGTATGTTAGCTGCAGTCGAGATAAATCGTAGTATAACGACTCCCGCCTTTAATGTGTTAAGCGAAAACTACAGAATTACGGATATATAGTAAAAAACTATGGAAGACAAAACCCGAAGTCACCTTTTATTCGAATCTTTTTTCACTACTATGCTGATAGAAAAAGTATTTACAGCCTGGTTAGAAGGTAAAATGAAAGACATTTTGTTCCAGTATGAATACAAAAACACTGGATTCGCTCCTCATAACAAAAATAAATATGAGAATTGATCATGATATTTAACTTAGCAATGATGATTTAAAAATAGCAAAAATGATTGTTAATCAAAGAAACAGTGCTGTAAATGTCTAACAAATATAGTTAATTTTTTCATAAACAAAATCGTGTCGTGCGATTTTTAAAAAATTATTACACTTATATATTTTGCTAACAATAAATGTTTGAATAATGTTTATTTTAAAATTAAACTGTCTGTTAATTATTTGTTATTATTTATCATTGTTTTAAAACTAAACCAAATATTTTCTTTAAAATTAATTTAATTAATTTATATATTCTACAATAATTTGCTGATACTACATTATAATGGTAACATAATGATAAAAAGTGCTGATAATGACTGGGTCACCAACATTGTATGACTAAAGATGCATGGCTATCACATACTTGTGCACATTAAATCGGCAATTACAAAATTTTAATCCCATGCAACGGTTTAAGGGAGATGACGACCTATGCACAGTTTTTTTGTCATGCCATTTCGATTCAAAATTAAAGTTTCATCAGCAATATATCTTAAATAATTACATATACCTAAGTTAACACAACAAATGAAATAAAGCATATTATACGCGTACTTTTTTGGACAGTTTTTCTCCTTCTTCTTATCCAAATATAATGAAACAAACATTCGACCAGTTTTAAAGACAGACATCTAGAATATTCAGTTTCTTCGACTGATATTTAGATTTAGTAAAGTCCAAATATTTGGTATAGATTTCAAATAATATGTTGATAATATTACTATATTACCGTAACGTAAATTGACTATACATCAATATTTTTGATGCATTATTATGAGACCTTCATTTAGATCTTTTATTATTATATATGAGTGTAAAACAATGTTTAACTATCTTTATAGATCGTAAAAAGAGAATGGGTTTCAAAACTGAAAAACTTGAATAGACTTTATATAGCTGTACTGCTATGTTCTTCGTATTTGGAGTAAAAAAAGCATTTTGGAAATCACATAAGTGTGGTAGTAGGTAAGATGATCAGGAGGAGAAAAGCGACTAAACCAAAACCGAGAGGGAAATCTTGGATTAAACTGAGTAAAGCATACGCAGAAAAATTGAACGTGCTAAAAGATTATCCAAGTAAGGATTGAGCATTCATATAACTCGAACGTATTCTGTTTCACCGAAGGTTTTCAGTCAAATTACCGTTTGAAGAGTCCAAGTTTCTAATTGTCACAACAGGCTATTGCATTTACGTCCGATTTAGCTTTTGTGACTTCCATCTTTCTTCAAAGATGATTATGAAGTAGAAAAATAGTCATTTTTACACGATTGCTGAAATAGTCATTGATGATAGTCATTTTTACACGATATGGAACAATCTACAAAAAGTTATTATGAAAATACTATCACGAAAAGAAAAGTTTTGAGTATGTTTCGAATTTTTCTAATTTTAAGTGAGATTGTGTTTTATATGGAAAGAAGATTATAATGGCCATGAACGTCCTTTGCCCTCCCTATGCCGTTGAACAGGCCACTTTTTTTTCTTGAAATAAATGCTTAAAGCTAGTGAATTGTACTATAAAGTAATTATTTTGGGGAAAGGGCTTCAAACTTAGAATAATAATGCATTATTTTATGAAAAATTCTAGTTAGTGAACTTCCTTATCTCTCTTTAAATGCCCAGAAAGGTACTTCGTAATTGGAGATGAAATGTTTGATGGTGGTTTAATCTCGCCAATCCGGTGAGTATAATAAAGGTGGGGATATGACTCCTCCCATCGATGACGGGACATACTTCCTTTGGGAAGAGTTGTACCGTAGCCGGTGATCGCTCCGATGATTCAACCACAGTTCTCTCCAGTGTTGCTTTAGCGAAGGTCCGATCATTCAGTATTTATTTCCGAGTGCCTTCGAGTAGAATGGAGAGTCAGTAATATGGCTTATCATATTTATGTATGGAAAAAGATTTCAGTTTGAGTGGAATTTGAATTTCTAATTTTTTCTCCATTAAAGACAGATTCCAGCTAACGAATTGGACAAATCTGACTCATTACTATATTTTCAAGCATCAATAACCTTGTATCTTAAAAAATATAGCTCAAAATTATAGCATTGCTTAAAATTCATATAGTTAACTACTGACATCAGGCTTGAATTCAAATGTTAAAATTTGTAATATTTCATATATAACAATTTACTTTCAGAAATAGAGGATGATAATTTGCATTTATTATCCATTTTGTCTATATGGTATGGTCTTAATCATGATAAGGCCCGTCCCAAAATATCCCTCGGGTAGCTTCACAAACGGGACGTTAGAAAAAAACCAACTTTTCTAACGTAATCTGAAATGACTTAAGATACTCTATCGTAATTCTTTTCAGTTTCTTATACTGAACTAAAAAAAATTACGTCATTATTTAATGTGTTATAAACTTATTCTTATTTATATGTGTAGGTCAACACGAATACACTCACGTGCTCACGTGCACAATTCCCACCACCAGCGCAGTTTGAACAGCTAGAACATATCATACACGGGCTAGTAAAAGGAAAATTCCTTGTTAATATCATATGAATTCCTGCTTGTCTAGACGACTGATAGTAAGGGCTTCATTTTTCTTTTTTCTGCAACTAACAATTCAATAAAAAAATTTACTACAATCAAAAGCTTATTTAATGTTTTTGTCAACTGGTATACGATGTTTGATAAGTACTAACCAATGAAATATAAGACGACAGGCAAACATAACATTTTTCTATTGGACTTTTATTCAGTTTATTGAATGTTAAACTGTTTTATTATTATGAGTTATTATGATTATGAGTTTTATTTTATGAATATCAAGCTTAAGTTGGAGAGTAAGATATATGATTTATTTGTAACTAGCCGCCTTTGGCGACCAGCTGGTTCGCCATGAGTAAAGCGTTCTAAAATTTTCAATTAAATCACATATTCATTAGCCTTGAAGTAATTCCGGGCATTGATTGACCTGAAATTAGTATTTTCTTTAAGATGATGGACGGGAAGTTCTAAAAGTACACCTTTTCCTAGTAATATTCTTTAATTTTATAAATCCGTCAGTTTTAACCATCGGTTATGCTTCCAAAATATTAAAAAAAATTTCGATGATGTTGCCAAAATATTAAATATGTTTTTTTAAAGAAAGCGAGAAAGGGAAAAAAAGTATTAAATTAATGATGCAGATATTGCAAACGATAACATAAATATGCCATTCAGTCGGGATTTCAATGCATATCCTGTCAAAATTCAATCAAGTTTACCGTAAATGAAGAAGATTTATTGAGTTAATGGTATACATATTGCAAATGATTGTAGAAACCTTTGCTTTGCATTTATTTTTCAAAGAAAATATCACATTTTATATTTCTTTTATTTTATCCAGTCACGTGCTGAAAGTTGCATTTCTGTAGATTTATTTTGCGATGATATTTTTTTTATTTGAATTTCCTGCATTCTTTTATTTTATCCAGTCACGTGATAAAAACATGGTTAAAATATTTCTTTAAAAATTCATTAAAAATAGAAGTTTACATTATAAATTAGAAAAACTGATACCATTAGAAAGCTAATTTTTTTATCTTTAAATTGATATAAAAATCATGTTTGTGCAATAATATTTTCGGAAGTTATAGCGGGAAAACGTCGAAATTTCGCTTAAATTTTAATTAATTCAAATTCTAATTAAAAATTCGAAAAAAGGGCTCCGAGGTGCACATTCCGGACCTCCAAGGTATACATGTACCAAATTTGGTAGCTGTAGGTCCAACGGTCTGGCCTGTAGAGCGCCAACACACACACACACGCACACACACACACACATTGAGCTTTATTATAAGTATAGATTAAACGTACTTTGTCTAACTAAATGATTGTTAGAACTGCAGTGAAAAGTAGAATCATGAACCAATGTATAACACCATTTATGTTTGATATACACTATATGTTTGGCACAGCATCATCAACATTGGTTTTTGTGTCATAAAATCTAAAATACTTACGGAGCCTATGAGTAGTCCATTAACATATTAAACTCAAATAAAACGGGCTTAATATGTCTACTAAAAACAATCCTGCTGATATTTAACATTTAAATATTTTAAAAACTAATTGCCGTTAGCTACCACCTAATCTTTCAGGAATTCTTGGCAATGTAAAATTTTCTTTGAATCTTTAGTAAGCAAAATATTTTTAAATTGTAAATTTTAATAATAATATGATTACTCATTGGGTTATACAAATCTTTAATTTTCTATAATTGCACTTAATATGTGATAGTTGAATCTAATATGTGACAAAAAGTTAGGAAAAAGTTTTACACAATGGTTGTTTTTCTGTAGTGCTTATAAAATCGTGCGAGGTACAAAACTATCAAAATTTGAAACTTAAAAATATTTTTCTGAGGAAGCCATGAAGATCAAATTAAGCTCAAAGGATTCAATTGAAATTTTACGTGATCAGTAATCTTGATAATCAATCAGCTGCTCACCAAAGGTGTTTGTAAATCACTAATTTGAAGAATTAATCAATTTAATCGTCTTTTATCATTAGCAAATCAGTATATTAGTTCAGGAAATGGGGTATTACGCATGAAGATATCCTATGCTCAAATTACGAGATGATTTCACACAATTTTGAAATGATATATTTTCTTAACATTTGGATAATGATGTTTCTAATTTTACATACCTATTAGTGATATTAGAAGAAGCAGTGATAAAAACTAATTATTTTCTCAAAAGGTTTTACAGGTTATCAGAAAATCTTGATATTAGAAAAATGAATTCCAAGTCATGTTTTTAAGATGAATGAAATTTTGTAGAAATGAATTTTAGTCGTAGAAATGTAGATTAACTGCGAAAAAGAAGATGAATGTCTCAGAAACGGGAAAGTGAAGCCATAATTCATCATTATCCGGATTGATACGTATATTTCGAATGCCAAGGAGATACATGATTAGCACCTAATCTTCGGATGCATTTGAATTACAGAACTCATAAATCCCTTATAAACCTCCAATTATTGTACCTCCATGAATGTATGCAGTTTTTAGACAAAAGTAATGATTCTTTTTATTGTTTTCTAGATAGTTTTAATTACAAAATAGATTTTTATCATATATGAAAACAACATTAAACAAAGAAACTTCGGTATTTCTACACTTAGATTTTATGTGATGAATTCAAAATAGGCTACACTTTCTATTATCCCTTCCCATCTTGGTTGCTATCGTATGAAAATATGATTAGTTATGTTAATATTTTGAAAATTAATAAGGTTTATCGGAGATTCAATTAAATATTTGGAACAATATTCAGTTTCAGGAAACTAATATGAAATGTACTTGAAGTTTCACTCTATTTTCTTGACATTGTTTATCAAATATGATTAATGTTCCATTTTGAAGTAAAACGAGAGTCATTTTGGAAAAGACCTCGTAATATTTGAGCCGGCCGCAGTATTTTCTTATTATTAAAAAAGTAGGACATAATGAGTTTTCGACAGATTCCAAGTGCATCAACAAATCCATATGCATAACGGACTTACTACGTAATCGGGTCTTAAACCAGAAACGTTCCGGGCCGTTGTCAGAATATCACGAAGCACTGTTATCTCTAAATTTAGAGTAAAGGTATTTATCCTAAAGATATCATAGCAACATAAAGTTATTTATTTTAATACAGACTATGCGCATGCACAATTACACGACCCTATTATTCTATTAATTATTGATATATTCCGTTTTGAAATAGGTATTTTTTTGTACAGACATCAAATTTCTATCAATTGGCGGGGGATGTAAGTCTAGTATTCTTAAGTGGAGATTAAAATTTTAGGAAAAAGTCAAACGACATTATCTAGGATAATGTTTTAACCCACAGTAATTAAATAGTTAAAATACTTATCCAAATATCAAAGTTGTATTATCATATTGGATTTCAAGGAATTTAAAAAAATATTTATGCAGTAAAAAATAAAGGAAATTTATTACTTCCATTATTTAGAAATATATCACAGAGCATATAAATTGTATGCATCTCTATAATTTTGATTAGAATGGGGCCGATTCTTCTTTGGTAAATGATGAATTTGACTATCTGGGCTTCCTTAGTTCAGAGTTTTAAATAGAAAAGCAAATTTCCGGATTAAACTCCATTCATATTATTCATTTCAAAAGTCAGTTCAAAAATTTGAAACATCAATTTTTTAATAAATCATCGTTTTGTTTTACTTTTTTGTTCTATGTCACTACCTCAGTTTATAAAGTAATTTTTGAAGACAAAAATAAAGGCACATCAGTTCTAAACTTTTTATTTTCATCTGCAATCAACTTTATAAATTAAATTATGCATTACTTCTCTCATAATACTATATATTTTAAATGTACAAACATTCTTTGAGAAAAGTATAGATTTAAAATTTAGATTTTCAATATTTCTCTTTTCAGAAACGAATGTATTTTATCCGCTTTCGCTCATTTTTTCAAAATAATTATATCAAGCTCATACAAAATCTTTTACATATTCAGTTACCGAGGCACCCAGTGATTGGTTCAATGCCGACTTCGAGATCGAATAAACATGATTTTACATTTGAGTGATAAAAGATTCATTGCTTGGCAAATGCGACTATTTTTGTGGATCTTCCTTACTCATAATGTTATGAATTAAAAATTTGAATAGTGAACAAAAGTTTATGTATTGCACTAATCATAAGATCTCTAATCAAAAATGGAACGTCAACGCAATGTAATAATGTTACTTTGCTCATATCACCAACTCATGTACCATCAGAAGTTTATATAACAATACATCATAAGACAACTTTAAGTGCCCGGGGGTGTGCACTGAAAAGTCTGCCTGTTTAACAACTCATGTAAATAAGAGCATTTCTGCAATCGCAATGAAAAATAAATGCCCTCTTGTCAAAATTTGTGTTATTAGAGTAGAATTCAGCGAATGTCAGTGACTTGGAAAGGGGGAAACAGTATTTATTATCTTTCACCAAATTATTTGGACGTCATTTACTCTGAAAATCGCACTACAAGGAATCAACTGTCGATTCTTAATATTAAAAAAAACATGATGTTTAAATTTGTCTAATATCACTATTCTAATCCTTTCAGCCATTATGTGCCAATTAGTCGGAAGGTAAATGCAATCATGTTGTGCTGGGCAAATGACGGAGGGGATATTACTTTTTTAGCATCTTTATATTTGCTTTGAAAAAGAAAAATGCAGTATTTTGTATTCTTGGAAACACTCCAAAACCTTGTATTTCCGATTAAATTGTTCTTATTCGTTCTAAATTTTGATCCCTAGTCCTGAATTTTATTTATAAATAAATAGTTCATTAAAAATATTAAATAAAAAAAATTATTAAAGTAGTTCCTGAATTAATTTTAGAAAAATTATACTATAAAAAGAGAAGAATATGTGAATCTCTTTCCAAATCCCTGCAATTTTTTTAACCGAGGCTTTATTTACCGATTTACTTTACCATAAATGTTTCAATATTATTTTTGCCTTATTAGATAATTCTCGGGGAAA
>JAPMOQ010005855.1:0-21464 GCA_026543055.1 Argiope trifasciata
TGTTACGAACCTGTGGTTTTGCTTTCCCGCGCAAATACTGTCAATGTAAGGAAGACAGATTGACAGTAATGTGTATGGAATAGTGAATGGGTGTGACGTCAGAGGTCCCAAGGCTTGGCGACAAACTTGGCGACCATTTGGTTACTTGGCGACGAATTTGGCGACTTTGGCGACAAAATGGAAAGTACCTGAAACATCGAGAATTTTCCCGATCCGTCCACTAGGAGCCGAGATCCAGCTAGAACGCTCCTGATTGGTCGAGAAGATGTTAGCCCCGCCTACTACAGGTATATATAAGGCAAGCGGCTAAGTGAGTGAAGTCAGTGTGGAATCGTCAGAGTCAATCGAATCGGATAAAGACGAAGTGAAGCAGCGGAGAAAAGGGAAAGGAGACCTGAAGAAGAATCAAGTGGAGTCAAGCCGAATCTGAACGGCCTGGTGTTCAACGAAGAGAACAAGTAACGTTGTGGAATTTATCGAGAAGACCTAGAGATATAGAAGTCTTGAACTGTGGAATCTTGAACGGAGGACTGCTAATCTCTGTGTGGCATATACTGATGAAGCCTGTGTCGTAACCCGTTGTGTCGCCGTCGGGAACGGAGCTGTCCCGAACTAAGGAGTAGTCCCGTTGTGCGAAGTAGTAAGTCGACAGTAGAGGCAAGAAGAGACAAAGGAATAGATCAGCCTGTTCTGGAGAGACCCAGGAGGTGTGAAGCGAATCCCATAAAGATTCCCTCTCCGGCTGAATCCTGTCTGGCCGCTCTGTGGACATTGTCACTACAGAATTCCTGCCTGTGGACTACTATCTGCAGTGTGTTGTCCTGTGTATTGGTCTCGACTGTAAATAGTTGTCTCCTGTACATAGTTGTGAATATTTGTCGTCTGTGTGCTGTCCTGTCCTCGTCCTGTTAATAAACGTCTATGTTGTGTCTTTTACTAAAGGACTAATCATTTCTGTGTGAGTCGTCATCATCTCACACCATACACAACCACTATATACAACGAGGTAAAAAAAGAACCCGACGGATTTTTAAGGATATAGGAAATCCATAACAATATTATAAAGTTTTATTGATCCTGCTTGATAACTCTATCAAAACCAGTTGTGAAAAATGTTTTTGCTAAGGATTTCATAAATTTCTTCCGGATTTTCGTACTTTTTCAGGATGATCTCATGAACTCATGAATAAAGAATCTTATATATTTATAATATCTTTCTATTCTAAGAGTCATATTTAGTATATATCCGAGAAATTAACACTTTAAATAAAAAGAAAGGACAAATGTGTTGCAACTAAACGAGTACTGAAAATTCGAATATTTATATCTTATTAAAACAAACTATTTTAGTCCATTATCTGTCTCAAAGGTGATACACCAATCAGAACACGGTATTTCTTCAAATCTGATTATAAAATTGTTGAGAGTCATATTCAAAACGTGATCATTTTCAGATTTGGTCTTAGAAAGTATAAACTTTACTTTAAGTTAAAAGTTGGAGAATATTTCCTTGAGTACTGTTCTCTAAGAATAAAGGACTGCATAAAATTCCGACTTTATAGTATTTAAAAACCTTTTACTGATTGAAATTAAAAAAAATTATCTGCGCTATTAAAATTCTTTTGAAAGTGCAATTAAAAATCCTATTTTTTTTCATAATACAGATACATTTTTAATGGATTAATTCATTGCTTTATTGCACATATTATTGAAAATATTCCAAAGAGCACGGCTGAACGTTACTGTTTTCTGTACACGTAAAAATTAATTAAAATGTTTTAATATTAATTGTAGTTTAGTAACCAACGCTTCTATAGTACACATTATATGAAAGTTGATGGAAAACTAGAAATATGCATAGTTGAATGAACAAAAACTGTAATGCTTGTAGTATAACTGTATGAGATATATATCTATCCAAATTTGAAACTAAAAAAGTTGTAAAGTTACATAAAATAATTAATTGAAGATTTTAAGAAACCTTAAACAGATATCAAGTTACATGAAATATTTAATTGGAGATTTTAAGAAGCCTTAAAAAGATATCAAGTTGCATGAAATATTTAATTGAAGATTTTAAGAAGTCTTAATCTTGGCTAACCTGCTGGTGGCCAAAGATGGGTCCTTCCATTGGCGATAGCAAAACACATCCTCATGACAAAAGAATGTTTTTATTTGAATTATTGTAAGTTTCTAGTTTTAATAAATTTAATCTGATATTTTCTCTTTAATTAAAATGAACTTTCCTATTGTGTGTCATGGATTGTGAAATCTTAAACCGGTAATCTAACATGACGTTAAAATGCATCAATATTGGGAAATCGGGGAATGCAATTAAGAAAGATTATGAAATAAGTGAACTCATCATAGTAATACGGCCAATATATGAAGTATTTGACGGGTCATTTGTTCTTAATAATATCGTTGAATACATTGATCCATTTTTACACCATTCATCATACGCGTTTAGAAAATCCGTTCAATACTGACTTCATTTCTTGTCAGTTGATCACTTCTAACCGATGAGATAGGATATATGCCAAGGATAATTAATTGAATGTGGCGTAAAAATATGAATTCCGAATATATTTTTCAATCTGTTGAAAGTTTTGACATTCTATATTTTTTTTCCTGAAATCTTTAGACAGCTGATTTATTAATCGATAGCATTTGAAAGTTATGTCAATTATGTGAAGTGCAAAAACTTTCCTTAGTTATTTATATCTTAGAATTATTTTCTTTGTATTTATTGCTTATTTTTATGAAATATATTATATTAATTACTAGTCACTTTTTGGTGATCAACCAGTTCTGCCAAAATCTTGATTTTTAGATTTTTAAATCATTCAAAAAGAATGCATATAAAGTATGATAAAAATAAAAACATCCCTGCTTTGAACTCCCTATTCAACGAACTATTCAGTGTAAAGACTTCAAAATTGTTGAACGTATTATTCAAAACATGGGGAGACGGATAACGTGAAAAAAAATTCTTTCATATTACTCTAGATGGCGTCGTACAACAGAAAATATGCTAAAAAGATACAAATAATCTCAAAAAAGCACATGCAGTATACAGTGCAATACCGCAACCTATCCCGAGGTTATGCGAAAAGCCAAAGAACTGACCTCTGACCCACCTTAAAGCAAACGGATAAAACCTCGAAAGACTGAATGATCGGACCACCGCTACTGCAACACTGGTGGGAACTGTGGTTGAACCCTAATGGCCATCACCGGCCATGATGCAACTCTCCCCGTAGGGAGTACGTCCCGTCATCGATGGGGGGGCCAGTGTCCCCACCTTTTATTGTATCAATCGGGTTGGCGAGATCCAACCACCATACGAGAAGCATCTCATCCTCATTTCGAGCTACCCCCCGGGGTAAAGCCCCTGCGGGAAACTTGACGGGGCTGCCGAAGAGTAACCTCGACTAGCACGATAGAGAAAACTACACTTGATGACAATGGACCATTGCAAACAGTAAACAGCCTTCTAGATAAAGCGTATACTGGTGTAGAAAAAGAATGAAAAAAAAACCCCTTTCATAATAAGTTGCAAAACATTAAAAATTTTAATGAGTGTTAACTTTTTACAATAGAAGATAGCAAATGCTTTGATAAAATGTTCCTAATAGAAGATTTAATGACTGGAATTTTCATGAGTTCAATTACTTCCACTTTCTTGGCCATCTGAGTCTGTGTTCCCCCGGTAGAGCACAGAATTTGATCACATGATTTATAGAGCTTTCTGTGGTGCCATATTGACTAGGCGAACTTTAGTAAAAGACATGACGTTGATGCACAGAAAATACAACATGGCCGTATATACTTGGTTATGATAAAAATCACCTTTAACCCCTTACCTGCCAAGGAAATCTTACGAGATTCGCTCCCCAGTGCCACCGATTTTCGAAGCGTACTACGGAAAGGCGTATATATACGCCCGCGGCAGTCAACGCATCGGCTTAGCGAGGCGTAAATATACGCCCGCGGCAGGCAAGGGGTTAATTCGGTAAACCGAAGAGTTTTAAAAATGAGGTATAGAATTTTTACGTTCTAATTCATATTACTGAATGAAAAAGAAAAAATAGTGAAAAAACTGAACTCAAAATTGCAATTTCACACTATAAGAACAAAACTTTGAACACTTTCTTGGTTTGCTGCCACTGCTCTTGCCATAGAATGGGTAAAGCTGAGAAAATCAGTGATGGCTTCGTGCTTTGGTTGCATATTTGTTTCATGAAAACAAAGGAAATGCTACAATTGGTTTGTCGATTCGAGAATTTACTCAAAAGACGGCAGGTGCCAAAACTTACCCAAAACTTTTACTGCACCTCAAATGCAACAACGTCAGTGTCTTGATTCGATTAGATTTCTGCAAGACGAAGCACTTCCACGCATTGGATTTTGTGTACAACATTTTACTAATGATAGAGTAATTAGTCATGATATGTATGTTAATTAACCATCTCGTTCGACAAATCTTAATCACTGTTATTTTTGGCATTTGCGATACATAAAAAAATCTTGTTTATCAACGACGTCTGATAACATTTGATTTCTGATTCTGTAGATGTGAAATATAGTATTATTCTGCATGTCAGAAGTATCTTAATTGGCTAATTAGTATTCGATGTTGAACAAGATGGTACGCATATATATGGCTACTCTGAGTGAATGTTTGATTAAGTTCGAAAACAAAAATGTTTTACAAATGTGTATTTTTTGTATTATCCTTTTTTGGCGTGCATTGCCATCCATTGGTGCTTCTGTAACTGTTTTTTTTTTTTCGCGTAATCCGCGTCTTCATGCCTTGAATAGTATTTTCACTAATTTTGGAACCTTCAATCTGAGAAATTTGCCTGTATAGAGAGAATAGATTAAGTGTGCTATAATTTTATTTCCTTTATATATAATATATTATTTAAAAATTATGTCACAGTTGATATAATTGAATAAAGTGAATTCGATTAAATCAAGTTAAAATTGCAAATTAAAAAATGTATAAATTGCGAAATGAAAGCAAAAAGGAAATTTCTATTATGGAATTAATAATTGGCAAAAGCACCCAATTAAATAGTTTGAGTGATTAATTCCATTGAATGTTATAATAACATCTACAAACATTGGATCAAATCAGTTGTGTATAAATTGAATTGAAAAATATTTTTAAAATTAAGGAAAAATTGTACGGAAATGAAACTAATATTATTAAAAAGTTAGTTATTTGAGAGCCTTAAGATAATGAAAAAACTAGTTTTGTAAGATAGTCGGATACGACCAGTTTTTAACCCTGTCATTTGGCCATTTATCAAAACTCGCTAACATCGGCTATGCGCCATGTTTTCCGGAGCTCGCAGTGCTCGGAAAAACACGGGATAAAATCGAGGTTTTTGATATCTTTGGCGCGTTTTCGCTAGTTTGCGAATGGCAGGGTTAAATCTGGTTCACCTGATAGTCGTTCTGGAAATATAAACAGTTTTCTTGATGAACTCACATCGATTACTCATTTGGTGACAGGCATATTTTTTGCGCTGGAATTAGCTCTCTGTTTGAAGTCTAGTCTAGATGCCTCTTGATTCTCGTCAAGTTTGGGCAGATGTTTTATTGAAATTTCATTATTTTTTAGCCATCATTCCTATTTGCGCGGTATTCCTCAGGAACAGGAATGGAACCCAGCAAAAATCGCCAATTTCTCTAAATGGGTACCCACAAATATATTTTTACTACACGGTAAATACTCTAAAGAACATTTCTAGTAATGTTTTGTACCTCTATTAATTAATTAAAACGTTGTAATGTCTTGAATATCAACAGTGATGTAGCGGCAATGGCTGTTATCGCATCGATATTTTAACGTAGCAATGCAGCTGTAAAAATGTTGAATGAAGCAATACGAAATTCGTACGAAGCTTTGTTTGCATTGATTTTTTCCATTCGGCATTAAGTAGTAAAAGATTTTTCTGTGTCACTTACGCTGGCGTTATATAATTTAATGTGAATAGATCAGATCAAAAATCTCGTTTATTTGTTCTATTATCAACATCCCTTTCCTCAATTAATAAAAAGTTTAGAGCGGCAAATAAGTTATCAGTAGATAGGATAATATAATTTACTAATATTTGACAGGGTATATATAGAATACATTTAAATGCTTGACATACATCTTCATTTATTAGATCAAATCCAGCTACTTAGCCAAAGGTTAGATTGTAGTGGTATCTTAATAAGCCAGAAACAGCCACTAAGCATTAGTTATCGCTTTTTGTCTGGTGGATATGATACGCAGCTTTAAATACGTAAAATCGCGAGTTCAATCCTTGGCGGGATTCCACGTCCACAATACAACCCAAACCTCCACAACAGAACGTAAAGTATACCTTTTTGATAACGGTAAGCATAGATTGCAAGGGTTTGTCAATGATAAATATAACTTAATTTTAAGAATAAAAATACCCTAAGCATTTTGATAAATTGCCAATACTGAGTCTAAGGATGATAGCGTGCATCTCTTGGGTGAATATTTTCAAGGTAATTTATAATGCATTTTCAAACTAAACGTGAGTTTTCGTCCACATGAATTAAGCTTAGTAGTAATGTAATCCATAATGTATTTTTATGGCATTTTGAAGATAAATTTTAGGAATATTAATTGTAAAATTTATTGAGTTCCACGAAATATTTTACTTTATTTATAATTACAAGCGACATTAAAACTAAAAATAATTTTATAATGATTTTTAACATATAGATATTATATATTAAAAATCATTATAAAATTATAAGTACTATATATTTTTTACCCACTCTATCATCACTAAATTTAATAATATTAGTGTGACAGTTTGTGAAAGAAATTCAAAATTTTGAATTCTGACATTGGAAGTTGAATATTATGGGATATACCACACTGTGCAGTAAATACAATCAAAATCTCTCTAATTGCATTTCAAGAACCACAACTTTTTTTGAAGGAGATAATTGCTACATATGCAAAAGATACTCTCTGGTTTGTTAGCCAGATGCTTAAAATCGTGTTAGAATTTTGCAAAGTTTTTCAAGAAACCAGCAAATAACAATCTTTTTGGAGCGAGGAAATTTTAACTTCTCAGGAGTGCACAAATATCTTACATTATTGATATTGACCAATGTTTGCAGTATTGTACAGAATTGAGGAATATTGATCAATTTTATCTAACATTCATCAATATTCTATAATAATGTACAAAAAACTGTACTACCTGGATTATGCAAAAGTTTATCTCTGGTTTATTTACCAAATGTTTAAAATAATAAATATTTGAAAATCATGCTAGAACTTTGTGAATTTTTCCTCTTTGTATTTAAATTCCTTATCATTCCTTAGAAAAAGGGTACCCATTAAACAACTTATAATCTTTATTAATGAACTAGCCGCCTTTGGAGACCAGCTGGCTCGTTCATGAATGAGTATTTCGTTCTAAAATTATCAATTAAATCACATATTCATTAGCCTTGAAGTAATTCTGGGTATTGATTGATCTGAAATTAGTATTTTCTTTAAGATGACGGACGGAAAGTTCTAAAAGTCCACCTTTTCCTAATAATATTCTTTAATTTTATAAATCAGTCAGTTTGAACCATCGGTTATGCTTCCAAAATATTAAAAAAAATTTCGATGATGTTGCCAAAATATTAAATATGTTTTTTTAAAGAAAGCGAGAAAGGGAAAAAAGTATTAAATTAATGATACAGATATTGCAAACAATTACATAAATATGCCATTAAGTCGGGTTTTCAATGCATATCCTGTCTAAATTCAATCAGGTTTACCGTAAATAAAGAAGATTTATTGAGTTAATGATATAGATATTGCAAACGATTGTAGAAACCTTTGCTTTGCATTTATTTTTCAAAGAAAATATCACATTTTATATTTCTTTTATTTTATCCTGTCACGTGCTGAAAGTTGCATTTCTGTAGATTTATTTTGCGATGATAATTTTTTTTTTGAACTTCCGGCATTCTTTTATTTTATCCAGTCACGTGCTAAAAAAACATGGTTAAAATATTTCTTTAAAAATTCGTTAAAAATAGAAGCTTAAGTAATACATTAAAACACTGATACCATTAGAAGGCTAATTTTTTAATCTTTAAATTGATGTAAAAATCGTGTTTATGCGATCATATTTTCGGAAGTTATGACGGAAAAACTTCGAAATTTCGCTTAAATTTTAATTAATTCAAATTCTAATTAAAAATTCGAAAAAAGGGCTCCAAGGTGCACATTCCGAACCTCCAAGGTATACATGTACCAAATTTGGTAGCTGTAGGTCCAACGGTCTGGCCTGTAGAGTGCCAACACACACACACACACACACACACACATTGAGCTTTATTATAAGTATAGATATAGATGAAATCTGATTTGTTAACCCAAAACAAACATACTATTCTCTTAACTAAATTATTTAACACTGCTTACAAAAGCTTAACAATGCGCGTTCCAATATTATTGCGTTAACATTACATATTATAGAGTGAATAATTTTGGAAATAATTCAGGGTCTTGAAACATTCATGTGCTATCATGATTTAAAATTGAAATTGTGGTAGACTGGAAGTGAAAGTATTTTAAATTCCATATATTTTCTCTAACTTACTAATGTTAAAAATCTTTGGAAAGCTTTCATTAGTTACTTAAGTTACAATCTCATGTTTCTAAATCTTGCGACATTAGAGAAAAAATACATAATGGATGAAATTTACTTTTCTCTTTTATTTTGGCACAATGCATATAATTAATTTTCTGGTACGAAAGTTCTCAAAAAAAAAAAAAAATGCCCATTCACCAAGAGGTATTTATTTCCCCCAAATAAGAGTGAGGTGAGAGGAAATGTGTTTTATGGGAAGGAAGTCAAGGTCAAGGTATATTGAAAAATTCCGGAAATTTGTATAACTTATTGCGTGCCTTTTAGTAAAGTCAAATCTTTCGAATGTACTAGTTTTGTAATTCAGAAACAAATAGTATCTACGATCTCCAGCTTTCTGATAACAACATATCATTAGACTATTAATTTTTAATAATAAATATCTAAATGATGATAATATTATATGGTTTAGACAATGCATAAGGAGTCGTAATTCTTCCACATTTTAGAATTTAAAATGAGAGAATAATTTCAAATATTTTAAACGAGTACATATTCATATAAACTTATATTTAAGAAATGAAGCCTTAAGCAATTGTAGTATGTTGCATGGGATTATTTTGATAACATATACATATGCGAGGTGTAAATTTTTATTGGTACAGAATTACCAATAAAATTATACACCTCACATATAAAATTATATTTATTATTTATTTTATATTTACATTATTTTCATATGCGAGGTGAAAAAATATCATACACTTCGCATATCAAACAATATTATAAATCTTAATAAATTCATATGCAGACTGTTATTTATCCAACATAAAAGAAAACTGGGAAACCACATTTCCATTCACTCATTATGTATGCATTTCATAAACTGTTTTAACTAGCTCAGAGGAATCTCTGATGTAGGAAACGAAAAGGCATCTCAATTATTCGATTTTAACTAAAATGGCACAGAAATAAATATTCAAAGATATGTTTAATATTTAATTCAAAGTCATACTAATCCGACAAATAACTCAAAGGCTTTAGTCGACGTTTAGATTTCAAATTAATGTTCAGAATTAAAATTATTTAAATTCAACTTGCTTTAAAGTAAACATGGGTGTAGGCGTGATATTATAACACACTTAGATTAAAAGTTTCATTAAGCATATGCTTAAACTAGAGTAAAAAAATTAATTAATTTAATATATCAGACACGTAAGTGTCTAGTTCCTTGTAATTTAATTGAATAAATTCGTTTTATATGTTTTACAGTAATTTATTCCAAAAGTCACGGCAGATATTATTATTATTTTGAATATGGCATATAAATTTTCTTGTTACTCAAGAAATATATCTATTTTTATAGAATCAAGAAATAGTTTTGTCTGAATGAGATGATTTTATTAGATCAAAGCAAACATTAATGCTAGTCTTTTTTTTCAGTTAATCAAGAATGTATTTTTTTAAAGATTAGAATTTTTATCGGTACTTCTGTACCGATAAAAATTGGTATAGAGGCACCTATAAAAATTGGTACAGAAGTACTAATACTACTAGTAATAGTATTTTATTGATACTTCTCTATCATTTGAAGGTTTTTTCTTTCTGTTCTGCTATAAACGCATCGTGAAATGTAGTTAAGTGCCAAGAGTTAAGATGAACATTAATTGTGCAGTTTCAATTACTGAATGAATTTTCCGAAATATTTTAAGATTTCATTCTTGCAGATTTATTTTTTAACATAAAGCAAGTAAAGTCTGAATAAATGTTATTTGCAATACTGTTATGATTCCGTCACTTTGTGTTTTTTTCATGCAGACGCTGATATAACTAATTTGGTTACAGTCAAGTATGTTTGAAATATTAGAAGCCTTCATCGACAAGGTTTATACTAATAATCCATGCATTGCGTATGGATTGGTTCTAAAAAACGTTTCATGCAAAATTAGAACAATACGACCCTGCAACGAATGTTTAAAAGAAACCATCATGTAACTAGTTGCCATGGAAGTATTTTATCGCTGATAATTTTTAAAGGGTGAAATATAGCAAGTCATAGATATGCTCATTGATTGCGAAAAAATAACTAGGGATGTGGGGACAACTTAATAAGCCAGTAACAGCCGATAGACAGAAGCGTACGTTTTTGTCTAATGGTTAAGTTACTGGACTACAAACTTGAACGTCGCAGGTTTGATCCGTCACCACACATTGGTGACCTCGGACTATGAACGTTCAAACTGCTGTTGTGGACCGACCTACCCTCAGTAAATACAACCAATACAAAGTCGTCTGACTCACTTGAAGCAGAATCTCTCTTCACTCGCCATTACGCTTGGCGTTATCTTCGGTGACCATAACGCTTGGCGGTATCGAAGCACTCTCTCTTCTCTCGCCAAGACGCTTGGCGGTACCGAAACACTCTCTTCGCTCGCCATAATGCTTGGTGCTATAAATAATCATTCGCCTGCTACCGAACTTACTGGTAGTTGAGTTTCCTGGTGACATCTTAATAAGCCAGTAACAGCCAAGAGACAGAAACGTATGTTTTTGCCAAATGGCTAAGTCATTGAACCACACACCTGAACATCGCAGGTTCCATCCGTCACTACAGGGATATCTAGAAATCAACAAAATGACAATGAAGACAAAATTTTACGTTTGCTCTATATCTTGCGATCCATTCTCTGAAAGATCATTTTTAAAGGATTCTGCTGACTTCACATACGCCAATCTCCATTTATTTATCAGTGAAAAAAATTTAGGTGATCTTACATGTCTTCATGAAAACATATAAAAAAAGATGTGATCATGAGGTTTCGTTTTGTAAGTTTCCTTTTCTAGACAAGATTACAATCCTCTGCCCATTACAACAGCATCTTGGGGATTAGCAGAGCATTTATCAGTGTGAAAAGGGATGAAGGGGTCGCAGATCAGTACTAATTAAGACCCCATAAATTTCCGGTTCTCACGTCCATATAATTCCCTCCTTTTTAATCAAGGGGTGGAGCTCTCCAAATTAAACGGTTGTCCTCGACCTCCAGAATCGGTACTCACTAAATTTGAAGAAGAGGACAGCTCATAATTTACTGGATTCATTAGAAGGATTTCAGTAATAATTGTTTTAAGCACGTCCTGTTTCGTCTTTAATGAAATTCATGTCAACCTGCAATTAATCTCGGTAGTATTATTTATCATGCACTTTTCTTTTAATAATTGAGAATCTAAAGGTTTAATTTTGCAGATAAAAATATTGTTATAGGTATTGCGACATATTTTATAAAGAATCTTAGGAGTAAAAGGCGAAATCAGTATATCAAGATGCAAAAAAAAAGATAAAATTTCCCCTAAAATTCACAAATATTTATTATTGTTTATATTAAGAAATATCTTCATATATTTATTGAGATGAGCATATATATATACACTTTTTTACAAATATTTTATGTTGTCTTAATGTACGATAATTTGATACATATGGTATCAAATTATTTCAAGTGGAAAGTTTTGAAATATGATTAACATGTTAATAAAAATTAAGCAAGTATTTTTTTTATATGTGTGTTTGTTATCGGAAAATATAATTTAGCGAAATAAGTATTTATACTACCTTAAATTTTTTTTAAATAAATACTTTCCTAATAATAGGATTTCCGTAAGTTTTTCTCTTATTTTTAAATAATTGTAAATTAAATTTGATACACAATCTGTAAGGAAAGGAATTTAGTTTATGATTAATTCAAACTAATTCCCCTATTTCATGAAATCGTAGAATAATATTCTTTTACCAATTCTTGGTATGAAAGATACTTTCTTTGGACATTAGTTTTGAAATAGGATTTTTATTTTCCTTTTTTCCTAGCATATATGCTACAGTTAAAGCTCGAAACCCGTTAATGTGCAGATTACCTGGCTAATCTACGTTAAACTGCAGAGTCTAGAGTTTTTTACATTTTTAACGAAGTAATGTGTTTATTAGCGGTTTCTGTAGTATTAAATTTCAAAATTTTGATTGTCTCGTCTGCTTTTCCCATGCCATACAGTTTTAAACGTAGGTCATGTTTTAATCGATTGTCCAGTTTTTAATAATCATTGGTTACGATTTTTTAGTGCAGTTTCTACAGATTTGAGTAAATTACTTGATGAGAAACCTCACTCTAATATTTTTTTATTTTTACAGTCCCTTAGTTTGTTGCATTTTTTTAGCTTGTGATCAGCATGTAATACTTTTATCGAGTGTCAGCACTTAATAATCTTTTGCTTTTTTCACGGGTGATTTTTAACTTCGCCTGATTTTAAATCGGAATAAGTTTTTTATATGACAGAAATGCTTTTAACCACTTGATTGGCACTGCATGGTCAGATATGGATTTTTATGCCAGAAAATCCAACCAACCAATCAAGCTAAAGGGTCAAGCTACTGGGGCTTGGCGTTAAGGGTGGTCTACGTTTCTGGAGGTGACTCTGAGCGTATAGGCCTCGGCTAGCACCAAGGTAAGTGCTGAGGCTGGTTGTTGCAGTGCCAGTAACTGCCTTTCCGTATTGGGCTCCGTGGTGGGCAGTGCCGTAGGTGTCCGAATTACACTTGTTTCTTTGCATGGGATCCACTTTTAGTTTGTTTTTGCCAGGGGCCGATCGTCCCCAGTTGCTTTATTTATCCTAATTTATATCGGTTGTCAATGCATAGCATAGATAATACTGTTTTCAATAATGTTGTATTATTGTTTTTCAATTGATTGCTGTTTCATTATCAGTTAATTTGTTGTTTGCTCGAATGTATTAAAGGGATTCTTTAGACATCAAAAAATAGTGTAACGATCACTAGTAAGTAGCATCATGTCAATTCCTTTAATTGCGAAAATATTTTAAACCATTTGACTTTTGTTTATGAGTTTGACTGATGATGGATTCTATTAACTAATAATTGATTGTTCAATTGTATTAACTTCATTCTTTAGGTATCAATCAATCAAAAAATTCAATTTAATATCACAGAAACGTTGCTGTTGTTCTAAAACCTGTCTTATTTTCACTTTAACGAGTGCCTAGTAGGAAGTCTCAATAATTTGAGAAGATAATTTAAAACAACTTTCCTCACTTTAGCGGTCAATGACTTTAAAGACTCTAGTCAATTTTCAGATTAGCCAGCTAATCTGCAGATTAATTAATCCTGTACTTTAGCTATAACATAAGCAATTTTTAATTTGAATAATTTCGAGACAGTTGGAAAAAATTTCATATTTCTCCATTAAATTCATAATTTTCAGCTTTGCACATTACAAAGTGAAATCTGAGATAAATGCATTCCAAATAAATGCTCTAACAAGAGGAAAGGTTCTATTTCCGATCGCAGCCATGACGGATAGTTTTTCTTAAAAGATCACGTTAACTGGTTTATAAATATCGATATTAATAAATAGGGAAGAATAGAAGAATTTTCAACACATATTCAGCCAATATCTTGAAATAAAACAAAAAGAAAAAAAAGAAAGAAAATAACTAACATCTGCTATTTTCATTCACTATCACTATCTTAATCAAGAAAGCATTTATATAAAATCGGAAAATTTGAAAATAATTCAAATTACGAATTTGTACTATCTCACTTTTTTTATTTACTCTAAAGTACAGGAAAAAATTAATTTATTTTGAAAAATAGATTATATATGAAAATAAGGTCAACAGTAAGAATATAGAATAATTGAAATTAAAATTTTATTGAAATAAAAATAATGATATATATTATCAGGTGGTGAGAGAAATGTTCTCTTTAAGCAATTAAAATGAGCGAATCTGTTATTGTATGAACCATTTTGCTATTGTTGGAAATTAGATGGATTATTATTACTCGATGCTTTTTTTCTGTTAAATTAAATTTCAATATATTTATTACTTCGGGATATGAATAAAAATGTTCAGTTAATTGTAGCTGTATCAATATAGAACATCATAAATTCAATGGTTAATTTAATAATAACAAAATTTATTTAAAAGGCAAAAAATATTCAAATATTTTATTTGAATTTATTGCTTTTCTTTAAGTTAGGTTCATAATTCTTAGTTTACTTTCTCGCATATTTAATAAATAGAAATCATCAAGAAATTCGAACTCGAGATTTTGATGAATTGAACACTTTTTTGGAAAATATCCTTCTGTCTATGACAAGGATAACTCAAAAATGGTTGAGAACTCGTCAGTTGAAATTTCGCACAAAGTCTTTAGACAAAATTTTTAGATTTCTACAAAATTTTGTAGTAAAATTCAGATGTTGTCTGTCAGTCCGGATGTTCGAATATTATAACTTTAAAATAAAGAGAGCCAGGTAGATAAGATTCGGTACACAACTTTAACCTCTACATTGTAGATACCTGTCAAATAATTGAGCCAACGCCAACTACGGTTTAACTGTGTATCGAAATGCTCTTTCAAAAATAAGTAAGCGATATCAAATACTCAATGATTTAAATATATCATATTTGGTACCTTAATTTATAAATGCAAGTGCTGTTTTGTGTCAAATTTTATTTCAATTGCTTGAAACAAAAACGTGTCTGAATCAAAAATTCGATTTTTGTTTACTATTTAAGCATATCAGAGAATAAAGCTCACAATGTTCACCAAGGATAATGCCATACAAAGATGATAAATTCACACCAAAAGTTAATATTTCTTTACTGTTGCACGCTGTGCAACATAAGGTGTTCATTGTCATGAATAAATTTATTAAAGAGTATGAGATAAGATTTCGAGGAGACAATTTTCTCTGGTTTCTTTCCTTTTGGCATACAACAGTTTGTTACATAAAGTGAATTTTCTTTAAAATTGAATTGAATACTATATGATATATTCTAAAACAGCTTTAATTATATGAAGTTTTTCAGTTAGCAATATCAGAATTATTCAGCATGTTTGGCATAGAATAGAAAAATGTGCATATTTGCAACAAGTCAAATTTTTTTTTAATTAAATAAAAGTAAATATAAATTTAATAAAGGCTGTAAATATTCAAAGTTTTAAGGAAGTGAAATTTAAGAAAAATTCTGAAACTTTTTTTTAAACTTCTGAGTCTTTGAATTTACGTTTTAAGCAATAATTTAATTTTAAAGCCGATGATAATTTAAAACAGAAGACTGGCATCTGAAATTTTGTGAAAATAATTTTTGAGAAATATATAAAAACGTTTAGAAAACATTTCAGGATATCAAACAACGATATTCTAAGGAAAAAGTTGTTGCTTGTATGGTATTCTTTTATCTTTACTTAAAATAAAGATGTGAGTGTGTGTGTTACGTTCTTCAGACATTTTGAAATACAGCTACTACATTTGGTACATAAAAACATAGGAGAATAGAAAAGTGGAGAGAGTTTTTTTTTGAAATTTTGATTGATTAAAATTAAGTGAACTATTGTTGTTTTTTTCACCATAACTGAAATAATTACAGCGTAATATTCATTTTCATATAAACTAAAAAGCTCAAAAAATAATATTTTTAATGATTTACTAGTATTTTAATCAATAAATTTTCTATTTTTAAAAGAAATGAAAATATTTTAATTATATTTTCCAATAATTATTTCACTCTAAATGAAAATACAATTTAATCTGTACTAGCGCATTATAAATGTGGGAGAAAAATAAGTTTTTATAGCCATTACATTGATGAAAACTCAGTTTGAATAATTAAGTCAACTCCTACCGAAAATTAAAAGAAGGAAAGCTATTGTTCAGTATGTGTTCGTATAAAATGGAATAAATGGGAAATGTGAATACAAGAAAACAATTTCTTTAACGTGTTAAAATAGTTGCAATAATTACTTCAATATTTCAGATTTTTAAATGCCATATTTTATTAAAAATATACAGGACATCCAGTCTATTAAATGTCCAATAACTAATTTTCAAAAGTTTATTAGTTAGCGCATATACTTATATAATAAACCTGATCTGAATAGTTATATTTAATGTAGTTTTAGTCAATAAATGCTCTGTGGAATCAAGAATTTAAATTTTCATTCAGATCATATGCTTTGTGATACGTATTTAATAAAATATTCTTGAGAAATTAATATTTTAAATAAAAAAAACTTTTTTTTTCTCTTAAAACTGATAGAATTATGGAAATTTGGAATCTTCTATTTTATAAAGAAACGCGATTTTAAAGCTCTTTATTGACAGCGTAGAAGAAAATATGCTACACAGCGTAAGGACTTTTACCAAGATATTGTCTAAATAAATTACGATGGATATAGAACCGATGTATATAAAATCGAAGGTCTATAGGAAATTTAGGTTTCATAATTGTTTTCAGAATTGTATTTATTTTCTAGAATAAAATGAAATATTATTTACCACTGTAAAACATTTTGATAGTAAAATTGAATTTTACGATGAACCAGGGAAAATTTTATTGGATAATACATTAATATATATCATGCATTATATTAAAAAAATATTCTGTGATACACATAAGATTATAATGCTGAAAGATTCGATATTCTATATACTCACATTTTTTAAAAAATATGTTTGGTTTCAGCAATAAAGTTTTTTTATTTATGGAAGTTTTATCTCTTCCATTTAAAATTCAAATTTGTATCTTACTGGAGCTGATAGTAAATTAAAGAAATATGCAGTATAATGAGAGAAATGAGGTAAAACTTCTATACTAATATCAGTTATGGGACTATCGAAAATTCAAAATAAAATATATATTTCGGTAGAAGCTATTAACACGTTGACTGCCAACTACGAGATACCTCGTAGATTGCATTCTTTTTTAGAACCAAACCATCTATGTTACTAGATGACACCTTCTCTACCACAGATAAACTATAGCAAAGAAGGGGGGCATCTCATTAGATAGAGGGCCCTGATATCAGGCGAGGGTCGTGGCAGTGAACGGGTTAAGGTACATAAATATTTAATCGAAAATTTTAGACATCATTATATTTGGCGAACAAGTCAGTCTCTATAGGCGGCTAGTAAAAAATTCTAAAAAGGCATATAATCATTTTGATGAGTGACTTTTATGTAATTATTTTTTAGTTCGCACATATAGTATTCTGATGATTATGGACGATGGTCACGGATATACAAGGAAACACATAATATAATATTGAAAAATGCCTCTAACAAGAAAACTTATAATAGATTTGAACAATAGAAAGTGCAGCTAACAACGAGCGCACGAAATAATATTTTTTGCCGCTAATGGAGAGCGAGTGGGGTGCCTGTTTGCACCCTTTTCACATCCACACCGGATCGGGTTGTTTACAAAAAATATCTCAAGAGCATTCTCCTCTCATTCCAAACATACTTCTGGGTTGGAGCCTACTGCGCCATCTACGTTCAGTATTCATTTATACATATGATCAAGTATACAAAGAAAAAATAGATACAAATAAAATAATTAACCAAAAATAAAAATTAAAGATAATTAAATCTCATGAACAATAATTCTTATATATTCCATAAACAATTGCATTTATGAATGATTATATTCTTATTACTATACACTTATTGCTAAATGATTCTTTCATTCACTGTAATCAGTCATAGAGAAATATGACTTTAAATCTTTTCAACTGTAAAATTGAATTTTACGATGGACGAGCGAAAATTTTATTGGATAATACTTTAAAATATTACATGCATTATATTTAAAAAAAATATTCTGTGATACATATAAGATTACAATGCTGAAATATTAATTGTTCTGTATACTCGCATTTTTTTTTAAATGTTTGCTTTCAGCTATAAAGTTTTCGCATTTAGTGAAATTTTATCTCTCCCATTTTAAATTCTAATTCAAATTTAAATCTTGCCGGGGTTGACAGTGAATAAGATAAATATACAGTACAATAAATGAAATATGGTAAGACTTCTTTAATAATATGAGTTATGGGACTATTGAAAATTCAAGATAAAGCGTATTTTTCAGAAGAAGCTATGAAGTACATTAATTTTTAATTGAAGCACATAAATATTTAATTGAAAAATTTAGACATCATTATACTTTGCGAACCAGCTAGGCTCCATAGGCGGCTGGTAAAAAAAAATTCTAAAAAGACATATAATCATTTTGATGAATGACTTTTATGTAATTATTCTTTAATCCTTACATATAGTATTCTGAAACATTAACCAAATAATAATGCTTATATATTCCGTAAACACTAGCAGTCAGAAATGATAGTGGCACTTGTTACTAAATGATTCTTTCATTCACTGTCATCAGTCACGGATAAATATGACTTGCGGCATCATCCGGATGAATTCATTAAAATGCCATCAAAAGGAGTTTCATCCTTCCTGTCACAGATGCTTCCTCTGAGCTATAGATGATAATTTTCTCGGTCGAATGATTCTCCGCCTGCTTCCGTCATTCCTCTTCAACCAAACTCTAAGAATTCCAATTAAGGTGGTATTTGGAACAAACTAAATTACTGTGTATTTATATGACGTTTAGATTTCTAATTGGCTTGAAGTTATTCATTGAAGAGATGGCTTTAACATATACTATGCATATAGCTTGATCGCTAACTTGAAAAAGTTTTGATAGTCAGATTTACGAATTGTTGTCAATCTATACTTATAATAAAGCTCAATGTGTGTGTGTGTGTGCGTGTGTTGGCGCTCTACAGGCCAGACCGTTGGACCTACAGCTACCAAATTTGGTACATGTATACCTTGGAGGTCGGGAATGTGCACCTCAGAGCCCTTTTTTCGAATTTTTAATTAAAATTTGAATTAATTAAAATTTAAGCGAAATTTCGACGTTTTTCCGCCATAACTTCCGAAAATATTATTGCACAATCATGATTTTTATATCAATTTAAAGATAAAAAAAATTACCTTTCTAACGGTATCAGTGTTTTTAATGTATAACTTAAGCTCCTATTTTTAACGAATTTTTAAAGAAATATTTTAACTATGTTTTTTATCACGTGACTGGATAAAATAAAAGAAAACAATGCCGGAAGTTCAAATAAAAAAAAAACGCTATCATCGCAAAATATAAATCTACAGAAATGCAACAGTCAGCACGTGACTGGATAAAATAAAATAAATATAAAATATGATATTTTCTTTAAAAAATAAATGCAAAGCAAAGCAACATCTATATCATTAACTCAATAAATCTTCTTTATTTACGGTAAACCTGATTGAATTTAGACAGGATATGCATTGAAATCCCGACTTAATGGCATATTTATGTAATCGTTTGCAATATCTGTATCATTAATTTCATACTATTTTCCCTTTCTCGCTTTCTTTAAAAAAACGCATTTCATATTTTGGCAACATCATCGAATTTTTTTTAAAAATATTTTGGAAGCATACCCGATGGTTCTAACTGACTGATTTATAAAATTAAAGAATATTATTAGGAAAAGGTGTACTTTTAGAACTTTCCGTCCATCACCTTAAAGAAAATATTAATTTCAGGCCAATCAATGCCCGGAATTACTTCAAGGCTAATGAATATGTGATTTAATTGAAAATTTTAGAACGAATTACTCATGGCGAACCAGCTGGTCGCCAAAGGCGGCTAGTTGTTCATAAAGTATTATTGAAAATATGTAAGAAGTGAATTAACATAAATGTAAACAATAATTTAAAAAAATTCTTCCATATGTTTAGAGTTTTGGAAGTTTATAATCTTGATTTTATATTTAAATCAGACTAGCTGGTATCCGGGGCGTTGCTGCCGCCGTAAAAACATAATATTAAGTGCAATCAATCAATAATTTAGCTATGTTTTATCGAAATAGGATGAACGGTATATAAAATGTGAACAAACAAATATTCATTTTTACATATTAGATTTGTGTATTCTTTTAGATATGCTTAGTTTGGCTGTCTATTAGAACGGCAATGAAAGAAACTATTTATTGTATCTCGTGATTCGTTTATTTTTCGTTCAGAATTCTCAAGTTTAATTAAAAAAAATGTGAGTAAAATGTTTTCTTATAAAATTTGTTAAACAAAAAAAAATGTATTTATACCATAAAATCATTAAATTAGAGAATTTTTTTAAAAAATAAGATGGTTCGAAATGATTTGTACTATAATGTTTTTGGTAGTAACTGTGAAAAACCCTAAAATTTAATTAAAATTTAAAACTACAGGATAGGTCTTCCCAAAATTTTTCCGTATAATCTTTAATAAAGTTGTTACGTCTGAGAATGACTTGCATGGCATTTGTGTACAATAGCTATACAATATTAACCTTTAACTTGGATTTAGTATTTCTGATGAATCTATTGTCTCGCCGGCGAGTTTTTTTAATGATTAATCTTTGGTAAATAGATACGGTTGAGATCCGAATTTTTTTTTATAATTGTATTATGTCTCTAACCATCCCGTAGGTGTAAACAATAAATGTACCAAGGTTCATCGTAAACGGATGAATGGTTTAGGAAGGCATAAGAGACAGACAGACATTCTTTTTATTTCTATAGACCAGCGGGTGACCGAGCTCCGCTCGGAGAAAACAGGTATCGAAGCTAACTCGAAGATTTAAATTTTCAATTGTGATCTATCAAAATAATACATGCCATAAGAAAATTTGTGAAACCATTGGTGAAAAGATAACCGGTTAAAGTGCACCATTGTAAACTATTCTAAACAAAGTTAGAGTTTGGAAAGGGAACTATTCTATACAAAGGTAAAGATTGAAGTGTGTTGAAGTTCAATATTTTTGACAAATTTATTTAGAAAAACCAAACATATATACATGCATAAGAAACATATTATAAACCTATAATAGCATAAACATAAAACTTTATTAGTTCGCCATATTGGCTATAGATGGCAGCACGTTACC